>KV429098.1:0-45354 GCA_001632345.1 Daedalea quercina L-15889
TCATAGTATGCCGGTAAGTCTCCTTGTCCCTCAAGGAACTTACATCCTCACACAGTTGCCTAGCGAGCGCAGGGAGTCTGCGATAACAACGAGACACCCATATCCGGTGTTACCACGTAACACTTTCTGGCCATCGAACTGCATGTGCTTGGCTAAGATCTTCTCGAAGAGCTTGCCAAATATGCTCAGCAGACATATCGGGCGATATGCCTTGGCTTTGGTGTAATCCGGTTTGTTAGGCTTAGGGATTACCACCGTTACTGAACGCTTAAATGTGTCCGGGAACTTGTGCTTTTTAATGCACGCATACCCCCGGGCACTCGAAATAAGCCAGCGCGGATTTCAGACCCGCCGCCTCAATCGTTGAGATCGGCTGGCGACATGGAATCACAGAGGGGGAACTCGCGGAAGCGGAAGGCCGCGATGGTCGAGGCAGGCAATGATCTTGCGGTGAAGGTGATCATTGTTCGTGCTCGTGAGGCGTAGCGGCAACATGGATCGGTATGGAACAAGACAACACTGCGAACGACGCTAATACATGCTGTGCAGTGCGACAGGTGCCTGCGAGGCTTCTCTGAGGCAGCGGAATGCAATCTCGTCGAGGGCGAGGTGAAGTGCGTAAAGTGCAAGCATGATCACAAGGGGTGCTACTGGGATGGCTATTCGCTCGCTGGAAGGGTGTACCAGCCCAGATCAAGTAACATCGTTTTTATACAACGATGATTCAAGGTTGATGGGATACAGGTACTCCAGGACCAGCACAGAAGAAACGTCGCGGCTCAGTCAATCTGGATGAACCCGAAGCGGAACCATCCGTTTCAGAGCAACCAGCGCGGGAGATGGCAAGTGTGGAACCCACCTCTCCTGCCCTCCCGGAGCCTCCCAGTCGTCCGAAGCGAGTGCCTGCTACTCCTTCGACAAGAAGGAACATCACCAATTTCCCCCCTCGTGCCAGTCCGGGGCCTGCTAGTCGTAGAAAGCAGGTGCCTACCGCCCCTTCGGCGGCGGAGGACGTCGTGGAACACCCCCGTCTTGGCCATCCGGATTCTTCCCGTCAGCCGGAGCAACCAACCTCCCTTCTGTCAGCTGGGAAAGGGGGTAACGGTCTGCTAGCTCGCGTAGTGGAGACCGAGATAATCGAGTTAGATATGCAATTGGAGCTCATACGCCTTCAGAGGACGGCGCTGCTGAGGACATCGCGAGATGCGGAGCGGGCGAGGTTGCGCCGAAACGCAGAGGTTCCGTAGAGCATGCTGGATGTTGTATGACTGTCATGCAGAACAAGCCTTTCGTATGTCGTTATCTTCCATATACCGCGTAGAATGCAGACTTCCTGAAGAACGAGTTACGACGCCGGGGTGGCGAAAAGATGGCGCAAGGGCTAACTTAGACACGGTCATGGACGCCAATAGTATGAGTACACAGCATGTTCGCAATGATGCGACGAGGTCATGGTATGTAAACGCGAGCAGGTCCCGCCGCTAGAAATACCGGCGAGCGTTCTAGGATCTTGCCGGGAGCTGTCGTACCGTACGCATCCAATGACGTGCGGCTGTGCGGGTGCACATTATTTCAGAATTGTGCGGTACTGCTGGGGCTCATAACATTGAAGAATGGCATTTATTGTCTGCATACTGCGAGCATCCCATGTGGGGTCTGTGCATCTATTATCATCGCCTACAAAAGGTTGTATTTAGGGTATGCTAGGTTATGTAGTACACATCTCACCCGCCGATCGTAATCCAGCGTTTGCGTTTGCGAGTCGAGGGTTAGGCAGAATGCCCCGACGCGGTGCCCCTAGGGAGTGGGACAGACGTTCGAGGCAGACAGATCTGCGCACGACGTAGAAAGTGGACCAGGCACTCGAATGAGGTGGTTGTAGCTGCGGTAACGGGGCCGTATCAGGAATGGAGACGTGATGACTGACGCAGGACAAGCCGACGCAAAGGAACGGACGAGATTTGAAACCAAGAGACTTGGGCATCACCATGATTCAAAAGGAAATAACAGCATGGAGGGGCCTTTATAAACGCAGCGACGACAGTATATGCCTCTCCGCATACGAGCTATTTCGACGAGTAGGACTAGAATGCATTCCAGGGTGCACGAGAGCCTGCTTTCTTGGTCCCCGGCGATTCTCGAAGGCAAATCGCACTAGCCATTGGAGCACTGCACGGCCCAATTACCTTGAGCGACTGATTAGTATTGACATAAAGCGTTAAACAAGAACGCGGTCGGGTTTGAATCCTACCATCGGAAGAGGCCCAGATAGGATGGTCATCGCCCCCTTCCGTTTCGTGTGAGCCTACGTACTTAGACTTGATAGGAGCAGTTGAAGTGGAGTCAGAAGAGATGTGCTTACGGAAGAACATTGTGATAAGCAGAGAATATATTCTGGCTCACTGAAGGCATGCGGGGAATGGTTGTAGTCAAGGCATGACTGAGGTCGTCTGGCAGCTGCTTCGAGCTTCTGATCAGAGCCATTGCAATAAGAGTGGACATAGCAGTTCGAACGGTCATGTTGCGCCGTCTATGGGGGCGCAAGGCAAGCCATTAGACAAGGGACCACCCAAGGAATAACCGTGTAGCATTCCGGACGCAAAACTTGCATGGACCTCATGGCGTAATCAAGCATTGGTAAACTCGGTGGAGACGTCGTCGTCGCGACAGCATCAATACATACCTCGTCAGATGTCCGTACCACACAGGCCATAGAAGCGCCATGCTGAGATGTAGAGGTTCCTGAATATTGCGTACAAACAGACAAGCACAGCAGAGCTTTAAGCGCAGGGCTAACACTGCCGCGATCCAGATGACTGACACGGAGCAAAGCAGCACTCTGATGATAGAAAAAATCAACGGGAGGCGTTGGGGTAATCGCCATCAGCCCATTAACTGGGTGACGTCGTCAGGCGGGTATTTCGTTTGCGAGAACGTCAATAACCTGTGCAAGAGTGATAAGCAACGCAAGGACTCAATGTCGCAACACTTACCGCTTCAGACTTTGAATATACTTGCGACTGACTTCGTCGTTCAATACATGCGCGACCTGGTCTGCAGAGATCTTCTCCCGCGCGGAACGTTCGTGGATACTGCGCAGAGCCGAGTCAGAGTAGCGCCATATCATAGCAGGGAATAGGGGCATACCCGACCATGGTAACACCGATTGGCCATGGTGCGTTGCCGATGGATAAGCGAAGATATGAGTCGTTAGCCTTTTGGTATTGTCGTTTTTGCATGTGATGGACGATCTCAGCAACTCGAGCAAGCATATCTGAAGGAAGATTCTACGCGCATATCGTATGAATTCAGTATCGGTGGATATACTGGGAGGACGCACTCTTGCTCGGAGCAGTTTAAATAGAGGCTTGAGATACTCTGCACTCTGCTTCTGTGTAGCAGCAGCAAGCTTCCCCTGCATGGTCCGCTTTACGCTCTCTGACGACGGATTAGTGAAGGAGTACATCCATGAGATATGATCGCGATTCTCACCTGGCCGTTCGTCCATCCATTCCTCCCATTCTTTCAAGGTGCGCTTGAGAGCGTAGTAGATAATAGGGTACAGCTTGTCCGGATCTGTCTTGACGAGCTCGAGATCCAGGACCTGCTGCGCCTCCGCTTCCTTTCCCTCCTTCTTCTTACCCTTCTCCTTTGCCTCATCTTGTGCACGCTTGTCTCTCATGAGACGCTCGACGTTCTCGACATCCTCCAGAGCTTTCTTGAAGTCGTTCTGTCCACCGTGACGTTCGCTGTTTTTCTCCTCAATGAGCTCTAGCGCACGAAGACGCACGCGGCGGTCCTTGTCGGACTCTCCGAATAGGCGAACGGGCTGGCCCTTGGCTCGGAGGCGGCGAACGGTCTCTTCATTGGAGATGTTGAACGCGGACTCGGGGGCTGGAGATGCACTCGCACTGGCGTCAGCGAAGGGTGTGTTGCTGCGAACACGGGAGGAGGACGCCTGTTCTCCATGGTCGCATGAGCCGGGTCGTTACAGGAAGTAAGTTGGAAGCTGGACTTACTTTTGTTCTCCTGCACTCCTCCTCTTCGCGCTCTCTAGTCTCCTTCTCTTCTCGCTCCTTCCGTTCACGTTCCTCTTTGAGACGTTCAATGTCACCTCGGCGCATATACTTTGTAGGTCGCTCCGCGAGGACAGGGCCTTCTGCCAGTGCCTTGCGTTTGACTGCAATCTCTGCTTTGAGAGCATCCATGGGCGGGAATGAGTATGCTGTGGGTGACGACGGGCGAGAGAGCGGTGTTGGCTGAAGGCAAGAGCGGGCGGAGGCGGGGGTGAGGGAAGGCCGAGCCGTGGCCGAGAGTGAACGAGCCCGCGCGTGTTCCATCATTTCCCGAGTTCGTCGCTGCATCCGACTCGTCTGCCGCCTCCAGTCCTCTTCCGCACCCCTCACCTCGCCTTCACCATGTCTGACCTCTCAAGGTTCGTCGTTGTCTTCCGTGCAGTGCTGCCTCCATGCTCATCGCTCAGCATTACAGCAAGTACGTTCTGCAGACCGCTGGCTTCGACGGTTCGTCCCGAGTTCGCATTTTCTGTGCGCTAGACCCCTGACGTGCCACTTCACCTAGCCCGGTTCCCAAACACAAACCAGACGAGGCACTGGTGCAGTTTAGTTGCTCTCACACTTGCACGTCGCCACTCACTCGTGTATCGCGGTAGCTTCCAGAACTATACTGATTACTTCAAGTGTATCGCCGCCAAGGGTGAGGACTTCGCCCCCTGCAAGCAGTTCAAGCGGGCGTACAACTCGCTCTGCCCCAGTACGTCATATCCTCTCAATCTGGTACCATATACCTGACTTTGCTGTTATCGCTAGACGAATGGGTACGCTTGTCCTGTGCATTTTCCTACCTATACTAAACATCACTACCGTAGATTGCAAAGTGGGATGAGCAGAGAGAGAACGGTACTTTCCCCGCATCGCTCGAACCTTGAGGACCCGATGCGTTCCGTAGTCCGTCGTTCGGGGGTCGTTGTGGTCCACACATGTTTCGACGATTCTAGAACAATCATAATGTCATTCTGTCACGCGGACTAAATCAACTAAAGCACCTCAGCCTTCGAGGCAAGCACAGGCGAGCACACCTCCCCGCCAACTGTATCGGTTTGCCTACGGGAGACTACCTCGCCGTACTGTTATATCAGTGATATCAAGTGCAAACAAAGATGAAGCATTCAATTCGAATCGTCTTCATTGGCTGGTCGGCTGCGTCTGACATCATAAGTATAGCGAGCGAGTCCGATTTGTCTGTAATACAGTATGTATGACTCTTGTAAGTGACTGGAAGAGCCTTGTGTCAATACGGTGTTGCATACTGCGTATGATCACTGTACACACCAGCGTGGGCTGCAGTACACCGCAAAGCGACAGAACGGGGTGGTTCGCCCTCTTCGTCTAGAAATGTTTGAATTTCGCTATGGCAAGTTCGCTGTTACAAAGGGTGCCATGGCACAGTTGGTCGAACTGTGACAAACGGGTGTCTCGATATGATCTGGTTATGATTTGGTATACACTCTACTCTAAGCAACTAGTCACACAATAGGCATAAAGAGTAGGTAGGTAGGGTGAGCAAGCGGTGCCTGAGCAACCGGATTACAGTATCCCAATCAGTGTACTGCAGCGGGATCAACATGATGACAGGCACTAACACGAACAGACCTAGAGAGCAAACAGACGAGTATACAGCGTTACAAGGGCGACATTCAATGGCGTAGAGGAATCTGCGGCGACTGCTCAAGCGGTGCGCAACTGAGCACGGACGCGCAATTTTTGCATGCGACCCGATCAATGTCTTTGACATCGCACCTAAATCGTCACCTCGCCCAGTTTTTCCGTGGCATCTTCAACAGCATCATTCTCCTCCGGGACTTCCTCGGGGACATCCTGCTTGCCTGCCGCGGCACTCGCAAAACTGAAGCTAGGACGGACGTTCGCCTCAGCGGCACTCCTCGACAGAGATTTATGTGGCTCCGCATTCGGCGATACAGGGCTGGTAACGTTGGATGCAGGTGGTGTTGCGCCCTCGCGGGTACGACCACGATGAGATGCCTGCCGCGACGACGTCCGTGACATCGTGTGCGTCGTGCGTTCCTTGACAGCCTCGCGCTCCTTCTCGAGGCGCTGTTCGACTTCGTGCTCCCTGGCGGAGACGTCCACAGGTCTGCAAAGAATGCTAGATGTCAGAATACAGTCCCCTGGAATGATGCCGCAACACAAGGCTTACTTGGCAGCGCCAAAGGGATTCGAACGCGGGGCGTTTGACGTACTGGCGGGGTTCGGCGATGCGAGGGGCGAAGGGGTGGCAGAGGGTCCGCCGGAGCGGGGCAGGAGTTCAAGTTTGCGACGACCCATCTGAGGCGTTGGCGGTGTTGAACCGCTCGCTGAACAGGGTAGACCTGAGCGGCGTCGTTATGGACGTGATAGGAGATACGTACGTGAAGTGCTGTTGCGCGAAATCGCGCGTGGCCGCCGCCAGTCACCTTCGTCGGGCGGGCTCGGTGCAGGCGGGCCCATGTCGCCCTTGCCGCGCGAGCTACCAAATCTGTTGCCCGGGCCCTCAGGCGGCGGCGCCCCCGGCTGGAACTTGGCCCCACGAGCCCAGGTATCGTCCGCGTCGGCGCGCGAAGGAGGCGCGTCCTCTCGGAAAGATGACCGCTTGGCGAACCGTGGAGGGCTGGGCCCCCGGACCGGCCCACGGGAGGCCGCTCGCCAGTCAGAGGTCTGGTCGGATACCGAGGGTGGGGGCGGCTCGCGGTCGCGCGGGCCAGCACCGCCCTCATACCGACGGCGAGAATCATCGCGAGAGGCGAGATCTGGTAAGGGGCCCTCACGCCGCCAGGGGCCTGCGAATTTTTCGTCATCAAACCCACCGCTACCACCGAAGCCGGAACGCTCCTTGGCTGTCATCAAGGGTATAAGCACCATACGAGGCCTGCAATTGGCGAAAGATGACTCACGCGGCTCCGCTACGCTAACCCGGATGGTGCGGCCCGCGAAGTTCTGTATTGAAAGTCGGCCAGTGGGCTCGAGAGCGAAAGATTAGGACGTACCGAGCCGGATTTCGCCAGGGCATCTTTCAAGGCATCCAAGTCCGCAAACTCAATGTATCCAAAGCCCTTTGGGCGATCGTCCCTGTCTCGGATGATCTTGACTGATTTGATCTGTAACGCGGCACCCTGAGCTCGCTGCGTCGGCTACAGGGCGAGAGAAACATACCTGAACTGGTGCGAAGAACTCCTCCAACTCGCCTTCGGTGAGGTCAAAAGCCAAATTACCGATGAAGGCGGTGTATGGGGGCTCTGTGGGGAGAGGGAGATCTTCGCGAGGTGGTCCGCGATCGGCTGGAAGGTGGCTATAGACGGAGTACAGACGAAGAGCATAGGCAGGACTTACGACGGGAGGACAAGAAATCATCTCTCCTCGAGCGATCAGGAGCGCGTCCGAGCCCTCCACCAACGTCATCCGACCTAGCTGCCGCTGTGTAGAGGCAGCTTGAGTTATGACTCGTACTGTCAGCAAGCGCGATGCTCACGAGCAGTAGGCAGATTGTCCATCTCGTCCGCCCATGATCCCAGGGCTTGCGACAGGAAGGTGAATAAACAGAGCCGTTAAGCCTGAGAGAGGAACACGCACCGCTATCACCCAAAAACTCATTGAGACTCATCTTTTGTGCTTTCTTGGGCGCTACATGACGGTGCAATGAGACGAGAAAGCGGGCGGACAAACAGCCAGCAGGACAGACCCATGTTGTGCAAATATTTGCGAGTATCGCTGCACGAAACTTGCTTTTTTGTGTAGGGAGAGCGGAGCGACGACTCGTACGGGGACGGAGTGGTTGGAAGCGAATGACCGCCAAATTTCTCAAGGCCGCCCCCACCCATCGGGCGCTTCGCTCTCACGCTCGCTCGCCGGGTCCCCGACAGTCGCATTTTCGCTAGCAATTCCACAACATTTCGTTCGTGCGCAGCTCCTGAAAATCAAACTCGCCCGAGCTGTCTTCCCTGTGGTCGTTGCGCACGACGACCATCGCATCGTCGTGAAGAGCGTGCGAAGCCGCGTCCGGCACTTTGTAATTGGCCTCTTGCTCACGACCTGCCATATCGGTCAATCCTGCGTTTGTATTACATAATCAAGTCTAGTAACCTCCTGTGCTCTACTTACGGTAATTACCGCGGTGCGCGTAGTCGACCTAAATCCTACCCCCATTTCCTCGGCCTCTCCAATTCGTAGTGATTGATCCCCCTCTGGCTGTTGCTTATTGAGCCGTGAAAATTATGATTCTCCTTGAGGTGATTACTGCAATGTTGCCGCTTGGACGACCCATTCACACGACGTCATCTCCCAGCCACAGAACTACATCATCCAGACAACGCTCACGGAGAAGGCGGCCAGGTTTGTATATACATCGCACATCAACATGAATAGCCTGACACCTCAACTTGTAGACCGGGCTATGTCGACGTCCAGTTCGTCGATTTCGACGGCGTCCGCTTCAAGCTCTCCACTCCAGACAAGAAGTCCGTCACCAATCTCCTCTTGTCTATGAGCATCCGCTGCTGGGATGAGCTCGTCAAGTACGGTGTCAATGATGTTCTGCAACGGGAGTACGGTGGGCTCTTGGCTGCCCAGCCCGAACCCGATTACAACGTGAGCCTCGAGATCAACCTCGAGCAACTGCCACCGGAAGGTGGTGAGTGTCCTGTCCCATGGAATCTACGCCGTTATCTCGTGCACATAATCAACATGCATCTCACTCGCACTCACAGAGCAGCGCGATGCCCAAATTAAGTCTATCGCGCTGCTGAAGCGCAATGCCCTTGCCGCTCCGTTCGAGCTCGGCTTCAAGGCGCAGAAGCAGCTGGAGGCGTCGGGCAGCGGTCAGGGAGAGCTCATGACACTCTACTATCGGGACGAGGAGGTCATTTATGTGCAGGCGTCGCCCGACCGTGTCACTGTCATCTTCTCGACTACCTTCCGGGAAGAGACCGATCGCATCTTTGGTAAGGTCTTCCTGCAGGTCAGTCGCTAGCCATTTTCACCCTGTAGCATTGCTTTACCGAACTACACCAGGAATTCGTGGATGCCAGACGGCTCCCGACAATCCAGAGCGCGCCCCAAGTGTTGTATACTACGCGTGATCCACCGCTGGAGATTCGCCACGTCCCTGGCCTCGTTGACTCGGATGACGTTGGTTACGTTACATTCGTCCTCTTTCCTCGCCACTTTGCAAACGCGGACGTCGCCTCCGGCACAATTAGCCATATCCAGCTTTTCCGAGACTACCTGCACTACCACATCAAGTGTTCCAAGGCATACATGCATTCGCGTATGCGGTACCGCGTGAGCGAATTCCAGAAGGTCCTTAATCGCGCAAAGACCGAGGTCGCAGTCGTCGACCGGAAGACGGCGAGGTGTGTCCGGCTTTCTTGCCGTTATATTACCTAGATCCGCCGCTAACGGCTAGCTTCTTATAGCGGTAGGTCTATGATGCGGTGAGGAGAATCAACGCGGGGGTGTGTAGTTGGAGAGTCGGGATGAGATGGAATAACTACGAACGGGGGAGGTATCTGTATGACTAGACTTCGTGGAACTACGTTGGCCACCCTCACACCCTGGCGGCTCCATGATGCGTTTTCCGTTACCGCTGGAAACGGATTGCTGACGAGCGATTTCGTGTGCAGTCTGATCTACTCGGGCGATCGAAGCTGGTGGGGGAAGCTTGCGTGCCTGAGATGCGGCCACTGATCCCGAGTCTTCGAGTAATTGATACTTGTGTCAGTATTACGCGTCTACTACTAAGATGTGCGTACAACATGTGGACGATCTAGGGTGTCACAAACCGAGGCAACGATGAGAATGAACGAGTACTTTACTAAGGATGAGACCGATCAGAAACCTACACAGCGATGTAATAAATACTGCAGAATACCGGAGAGACGCAGTGTTGTGGATCATGAGCGAGGCTACAGTATTACGAATGCAATGTGCAGTAAATAGCACACGAATATCCACCCGTCCAGGGGGCTGGAAGTGCCTATCGATAATGTTTGTCAGGTGTCGAGCCCGACCGGTCGAATCCATACGGAGGCATGTCAGTGCCCACAATAGTTCTTATATGCGCTTGCATCTGATCGTATCCTTGAGGATCGTAGAGCGGCTGGGGCTCGACGAGAATCGGTTCGCCCCAATGCTGCTGCGGACAGCTCATGTCAGCTGTCTGCGGCGAAGGCAAGTCAAAAGATGACTGCGCGGTTGAGACGGACGACGCCAGTCCGCTCGACGCAGAGATGTATGATGACTCGGAGTCGCGTCGGGGCTGTCCCTGGAGCTCGCCGAAGTATCCACCCATGTACGGTGGCAGGACGCCGACGGATGTCGGTGGTGATGTCGCAGGGCCGGGGAGTCGCGCGGGATCAGTGGGTTGCACGTTGTAAGGGACGATCGGTTTTGAGGTAGTAGTCACCGAGTAATTCTCCGCCCAAGATGGAGCACCATGCTGCATAGGTAAAAATTGCCGTGATGACACTGGAGACGAATCCCATGGAGCCGGTGAGTGGGTCGATACGGACGTTTCGGACGCGCGTCGAGACAATGTGTCGGACATGGAGTGATGAGCCGACAGGTAATCCATCCGCGGCGGGTGGTACATGCCAGATTGGCCGGCCACCGGTATTGGCGCACGAACGGCAGGGACTGGGTCGAAGCGGGCCTGTTCACCCCCGTATGGAAATGGTCGCGTCGGGAATCTTGGTATAGCATGTCTGCCAAGTTGGTACCTCTCAACAAAGTCCTGGGAGAGTTGGGCAGCGGCACCAACGAGTTCATGCCGGAGCACCTTCGACGCCTGCATATCCTCTGTCCAATCAGAACACGGCTTCCAGTATTTGGAAGTCGACGCATCCGTGCCAAGAGGGGCCCCGCTCTCGAGAAAGAATGAAGGCGGCCGGGACAGCGTCAAGCAGACCATAGCCATGCCCGGCGAGATGCCGTCGACCGTCACATCCGTTATGATATCGAACGGGACTTCCATTTTGAAGCCGGAGCCGGCGCAATGCACGTACCAAGCCACACACCTCTTGGCCTCGGAGACGTAGGCCAGGAGGTCGTACTTGGCTTGCAGGGTCGCGATGCGGCGCCAGGTCCCGATGGCCAGGTCGGTGCACGAAAGGAGCCTGATAGCTAAGGCACGGACCGCAAAGCACGTCAATAAGGCGGGGAGCGCGGCACCAGCTACACTCACGTCCATCCTCATGAATCCGCGTGCGGAGCTGCGGGTCGTCGGCAAAGCTGAGAAGCGGAGGGATGTCCGGCGAGGGCGCCGTCGACGGTCGTGCCTTGTTGCCCGCCTGCAGCTTTGCCTTAGCACGTCTGTCGAGGGCACGAATACGGGGTCAGCTGCCGAGCGATCGCCGCATCAGACACACCACTGTGCACCTGTTTTGGAACCATATCTGCGTCTGGCGCTCGGTCATCCCGAGCATATCGCTGATCTCCTTCCTGCGGGCAGCGGTGGGGCTCCGGTTGGCGGCGAAGAAGCTCTCGAGCTGGGTGAGCTGCTCGGGGGTGACCCGCGACCGCTTGCGCTTCTCGCGCGACTCTGGGCCACAGTCACCCGCGCCGGCGCGCGCAGTCGATCGGCGGCGGCGGTGGTGTGAGGGCGACGACAGATCCTCTTCAGCGCGATCGACGTCGGCGGGTTCGTCTGTGCCATCGGATCGAGGGCTGTCGGGGTTCATGTGAGGCGAGGAGGCCGCAGAGCCAGACGCGCTACTGGCAGTCTCTGTGGCGTGTTGCTGTGGTTGCGCCATGGAGCGATGTTGGCGGTAGAAGTAAACAAAGGCTCTGTGGCACGTGTGATAGCGCGTCAGACGCGTCACCGGGACGGAACTGGCACCCAAAGGGACTCACCCACCGACTGGTCAGAGTTCAGGGCACGGAGGCGAGCGTGAAGGCAGAGCGGCGATGGTGCTAGGGTAGGAGAAGGGGGAAAGCTCGGGGGCTCCTATCCGGAACGGGATGGAGGTATGGTGGAAGTAGGGAGCATATGAAAGGCACGGACCGCGACCGGACGAAGAGGAGATGTGCGTGGCTGTGCAGCGAGACCTGACGCGGAGGCGAGGCAGGGAAGGCAAAGTCATCTGCGTCCTTGGTCGCGGCCTCTCGTGCGAGCAGAGCGAATCTTGATCCCCGTATGCACACTGTGACTGGCGTCAATCCCCGGCTGCATCTTGGCGTTCCGAACGATCTGCAGATCCTCAATCCGTTTCAGGTGTCAAGCTGGTCCTGTACGGTGTGTACGCCCTCAGCATCAACGCACGCGCCACCAGTCGCCACCGGGCCCCGCGCGCGAGGGCAGTGCCACAACCCACCCACGGTCGACGTCGGCAGCGGACCAGGCTGCTCGGAGCCGCAGAACCGCGACGGCTTGGGCCAAACAATGTTCCAATCAACGCTGAACTGCAGGGGCGAGAATGGTGTGTGCCCAGGAACAGGGCTGCTGAATCATGGCATGCGTCGAACAGATCGTTCGAAGGACGCACTGGGGCGCAGTGCGTGCGTCATGCTGATGCTGATAGCGAGTGGGCCCCTCTGTGTGCGCATGCGAGTGACTAATACTAGTGAGAGAACGCGCGACCATGATTGGCACACGCGCGCTCTCGCCGGCCGTCTGCCTAGACTAGCGTGCCAGTAGTTACATACACTGTAGCTGCCTGCGCGATCCTTTGGTCAATCGCCACGTCGCCACGGTTACGACTGCTGGGACACACCTCGCTGTTTTTGATGAATAAGGTCATGATCAAATGATCTGCAACTGCGGGGCAGAAGGCTTGCTCGAGTGAACACAGGTGCGCATGCCCACCGAGGTAATAGGCTCCGCGAGGCAGGTATGCCGATGCCTAGAGAAGTGATTCGCGGACCAGCCTCTGGAACCGCATATTC
This sequence comes from Daedalea quercina L-15889, assembly GCA_001632345.1. Taxonomy (NCBI): domain Eukaryota; kingdom Fungi; phylum Basidiomycota; class Agaricomycetes; order Polyporales; family Fomitopsidaceae; genus Fomitopsis; species Fomitopsis quercina. Next base: position 12,954 of record KV429098.1, read on the forward strand.
AGGGGTTGTTTGGCAGAGGAGGCTCGGCCGACCGAAGGGAAGGCCGAGCGTGGTGGAACCAGGAAGTAAACGTTCTGGTCCGAGCGGTCCGGCAGGAAAAGATACGTGCGGCATTACTTAGGGGCATTGGCGGCGTGGGTGTCGTGAATTCGGCAAGGGGCCAGCGGAGGCGGGTTGAAACTTGTCGAGGACCGAAACACAGAGAGTTGCTAGAACAGGGCATGAGGTACATACAGTAGACCCCATCGGCCGCGGAGGGCGTCGTCGGCAGTGGCAGGAAACGGTTAGCGGGCGGCCTGTTTGGCAAGTCGCCGACTCGCTGGGTCTGCACCGAGGCCGGATGAGTCTTGTTTCTCGGCCTTGACGCATGCGCGACTACTTAGAGACACAACAACCTGCAGCTTGCGTTCGGTCGAGTGGTCTGCGCACCCGATGCGGCCGCATTCGCCACTGTCAGTCTACTTACTACCAGTCGCATCTCGCTGTGTCGTCCAGGTTTTCACTGCTCTCCGGAAGCGCAAGTGCCGCTGGCCCGCCAGTGCGCCGGAACGTGCAAGCGCGGATCGCCATTGCTTCTGCAGCTGGTGGCCGTGGGCCGTGCCAGCGCTGGGAACAACACTGCGCACCAACGCACGCCACTGACACTTCTGTCGGCTAAGTCACGGTGGTACTCAGTAGTGCATGTACTAAACAGCACAGCCTTTTCTTCGTGCGCACCGCATCGGCCGGTCTCCGCCAGTGGTTGTTCGCGCCGAGCACACTCCCACTGGCAGTGACTCTGGTGAGCGGCGCACGTCTGTCGCAGCACCGACAGCCCAAATAACTTGGTCGCTGAACACTCCTCCGAGCGGACCGAACCGAGTGACAGAGCCCATGGCCAGGGTTCTGTCCGCTATCATAATTATGTTGACGCTATCCACGCTGTCGTGATTGACCTCCGTGCGATGGGATGGCAATCATCGTCTCTTGTACTTACATAATACTTACGATCCGCCGAGGCACGCAAGCGCTCGCAGCCCCTCTCACTTGTCCACGACGGCACACCAACGGATGGGCCTGATGCTGTAAGAACCTCCCTACGCCGGCACGTGAGTTGGAGTCAGACGATCACAGAGTCAGCTCTACACTGTGCTCTCAAAGTCTAGCGTTGCGATCATGCCACCAGTAGCACTAGTAACCTACGTCTTAGGACCAAGCATACAGCATTCCGTCCCACTCCTACTTGTTACGAGGCAACGGCTGAAGACCTCTTGCCCGCGTATTTCATTTCCGGACGCGCGGAACTGAGCCGATGTCGAGACAGCATATCATCATACCGTCACGGTAGTCACCCAGTTGCTGGCAGACTACCGCTTGATTATGGTAGTCAAAGCGGCTACGGCGAGCGCCACGCTGCGTGCAATGCAACGTACTGTTACAAAGCAGATCCAGCCTTCTGATCAGTCACTTCCCTGATGCAGGGCTGCCATTTCACCTGAACATCTTCTGGCGTATCTGGGTGAATGCTTCATGAGGATAGGCTGCAAGGGTCCTCTATATATCGTAAGCAAGTGGACGATGTCGAGCACGCAGCCCGACATCATCGCCCTTCCGTAAGAGCGCTCGAGCTCGACACGTCCGCTCAATATTGCGCTCATCGCCGTCGACGTCTTGCGCATCTATCCAATGGGCGGTTGTGCGGCTGTTGCCAGCGCGTGCAGCCCGCCTTGCAGGTCCAACAGACTCCGGTCCCGAAGGCGCTCGCCCATGCACCCACAACTTCCCGTCCCGTTCGCTCGGCACTGGTAGGCTGCTTCCCGAGTGTCCGATGGGAATGAGAGCCAGAACAGAGAAAGCAATGCGGTAAGTACAAATGCGGAGGTGCTACTAAGTCAGCGTCTCGTAGCCTTGTATGTCCCGAAAACCATTCATATCATGTCGAAGACCGTAGGCGGTTACTAGGAGAGCCAATGAATGTATCCTAGTGCTAAGACATACGATCACGGAATAGTGAGTCGGTGCCAGGGAGGAGGGTCACTGCATGATCGATGCTTGGACATTCCTCTCGCGAGCCACCCAACAGAACCGCTCTCAATACCGTCATATAGCCAACAAAAAAAGTCTCGCGTCGGTCGACATGGCTATGTATATACACATCCAGACAAAAAACGTGCCTCATAAGGGGGATCCTGACGAGCGGACGGAACCCCATAGACGTCTCATTGATCGAAAACCTCACAGGTATTGCGTTGAGACCGACCACGGGCACAGCCGATTGTCACAGCTCAAGTTGAGGCGTATAGCGCCTGCTTGGCTGGCAAGCCTTCGCTGACGGCGGCAGTGTCGCTACGAGAGCACCGTCGCTTGTCGCCGACGCCCTGGCCGCACCCGGCCGCGTAAGCGTTCCCCTGCAATAGACCCACGCACCTCAGTTTGTACCGAGATAAGCATGCACCCATGCCCCCCTTTTTCCTTCACTGACACAACATTCTCGAGCGCATGACGCAATGCGCTCACTCCGAATGGGGCCCAACGGTGCATGCAACGTCCCTGAAAGAGTGCAGCGCATACATACTTGCCTCTTCATTACCTGTGCAAACAATACGCAGTGACTAGCAAACAGGACGACCATACTTACGCAACCGGCGTAGAGCCGACCGAACAACAAAACAAGAACAACGCGAGGGGAAGGGGGGGAAGGGGAGAAGAGAATGGCTTCACCTGAGCGAGCCATGCGTGAGGGGCCGCAAACATACGATCACGATCACCTATCGAGTCCACAAGCGCAACAGCGCTCCTAGCTCCTGACCAACCGATGCCCATGCGGGGAGACGCACAAGCCTAATAGCGTGGACGTTTTGCATCCCGGTCGTCGTATCCTCCTGGTCCACCTTCGCGCTTGAGGTCGCCGCGGTACCCACCACCGCCATAACCTCCTCTGCCGCTGCCATACCCTCCAGCCGGACCATACCCACCTGGACCACCATCAGGGGGTCCGCCAAACCCTCCGCCGGGGCCGCCAAACCCTCCAGGCCCGTTGGGTGGACCTCCGTAGTTGTTCGGACCATGGTCACCGCCGCCAAAACCGCCTCCACTCTGGTATCCGATACCTCCGCCGCGCCCCCTGTGAGACTAGTCAGTCAAGCAGACTCACCGCGAGGAGATAGACATACCTGTATCCACCGCCCCCTCCGAAGCCACCACGACCACCGCCACCGAGGTCGTCGCGATCCCTAAAACCTCCGCCGCCAAACCCTCCTCTGAAGCCGCCACGACCCCCTCTGAACCCACCTCGTTCACCTCCGCGGAATCCACCTCTGTCGCCCCCACGGAATCCGCCCCGGAACCCACCACGCGGACCAGCGCTCACGAACGGCGCAGGCGGTTCCGGTTTGGGTCTGCCACCCAAGCCGCCACCGAGGCGACGTGGTTTCCATCCTCTGACCGTCCTTCCTCTCTCCACGTCCACGAGGACACGCTTGCCCATGATGTGCAGTCTGTCCGACTCCTTGTATGCAGCTAGGGTTCATGGTAAGAGAACGCGCAGCGACGCTGTTGGGTCAGTACGAAGAGAGAGGGCGACGAGTTATGTACCTTTCATGTCGCGCTCTCTCTCGAAGACAATGAAGGCATACCCTCTGCTTCTTCCCTTTTTGTCGCGAACAATCCTTACCCGTTCAATACTACCGTATCCCTCAAACTCCCTGCGGAGATCGCTGTCGGTAGCATTTTTGTGCTGGGTATGTATGGTCGTCGATGAGTACGTATTTATGAGAGCAAAGCCATGAGAACGCACCAAGCGAGCGATGAATAACGTTTTGTATGGGTCTCCGACGGCTTCTGGATCATCGGCAGGCTTGTCTGCAGGTCGACGACGTGAGAAGTCAATGTGAAGCTAGAACAGTGAGACCCACAGGTATCTTTCGCAGTATGGAACTCTTCTTCTTTCTTCTTTTTTCTCTCCTCTCTCCTGATCTCACGCTTCGTCTGTTCTGCATAGGTAAAGGCTGGCTCCTCGCCCTCCTCCATGCCTTCGCTGGCGCCCGACTCCATCATGCCTTGCGTTTTATCTTCAAGGAGCTGGGCAAGAAGCTGCCCGACGCCATCAACATGCTTGCGTCGGACACGGTCAATGTCCCTGTCGAGAGGACGCGTGTATGGCAGAGGGGGCCGTGGTGCGAAGAGCTTGAGGAGGTTCGGAGGTAATAGATGGGTGCCGGGCATGCTTGGGGCGGAACAAGATGATACGAGCGGAAATGGTGAGGAGGAGAGCTATACGTAGTGGTATAAGTTAAAGTTATCGCAAACGACGGAGGCAGCACGGCGCGCGGGTTATAGGCTTGGGCGTCGGCGTCGGCAGACGGTCGTCGCAAGTAGTGAACAAGAGGCCGTGAGAATCTGAGCGGTTCAGCCACCCCTTCTCCATTCGCCACCACGCCTTTTGGCGCCCATAGACTCGGATCGGGCCGCCCCTCACATACGCCAAATTGCGGTGAGGACTTCGTACTTAGCCAGATCGATGGTATCCATTCCTGAGCCAGAGGAAATAGTAGCCAACATTTGTGACCGACTTGCACCAAGCAGGGTATGTTCATCTGCCACCTAATGACATCAATACACAGGGAACTCCGGGTCAACCTCCGTCGCCCATGCCCTGAGGCCACCTACTAAGTCCTTCACTACACTCTGAACGGCTGACCCGCGAAGGACGTCAGCAGCTATTTGGGAGTCGTTGCCGAGCCGGCAGATCACATATGTGTCTGTGGGTCCACCTGCTCCATCTCCCTCAGCTGAGCCACTATGCAACGTGGCTTGGTTTGACAATGACGGGTTCGCTACCAGTTCTTTGAGTGGAATATCTGCCACGACAGCGATTACTCAATGATTCGCAGTGATTGTAGCGTGGGCTGGACACTCACTGATTGATCCCGGCAGATGATGAATCCCAAACTCGGTCGATGGCCTCACGTCGACTATTCTCACTCGCCGTTCTGGGACGTTGAGAGCATTTTTCAGATCCTGTGACAGAAGGCAATGATGCGGTTGTGTGAAATAGAACATACCACAGAGCCTACCTACCTTCGCCCTTATTCTCTTTTCTCCATCTTCAGCACCTTCCATGCCCCGTGCCACCCAGTCCGGCCGCGGTCCTCCACAGAACGCGACATAATCCTGCTCATTGATCTGGCTTACGCACTCCGACGGGGAGATTGTCCCACATGCGGGACATGATGGACGCCGACTTCGTAACTTGATAGAGCGGAAGGGAGGGACACTGAGGGCGTTGTACATCAGCATCATCGGTTTGCGATCTGCACGGTCCTCCTTAGGGTCTGTGGTAGCGAATTACATTGGCTGCGCGTACCGTGCAACCTTGTTATGATTTTGATGGCCTCCATGGCTTGTAGCGCGCCGATGACGCCAGTGACAGCACCAAGAACACCAAACTCCTCGCAGCTTCCGGCATTCTCTGGCGCGGGTGGCTTTGGGAACAGACAGCGAAAGCAAGGACCCCTGTCATGTCCAGCATCTGATAGCACCAAGTTGTAGACAGAAAGCTGACCGTCGAATTTCTGCGCTGCTCCGCTTACCAGCGGTTTGTCTAGGCGGACGGCTGTATCGGAAAGCAGATAGCGGGTAGGGAGATTGTCCGTGCAATCCAGGATAATGTCGTAAGGCGCAAGGAGCGCCGTTGCGTTTGTAGACGTCAAAGCTTCAAATATCGGGATGACGCTTATGCTGGAGTTTATTCTGATCGGGTGTGATGAACATCGGGTGTCAATCGGCGGAAGGGAAAAGGGAACACATACCTCTTGATGGCACCGGCGGCAGAGAGTACCTTTGGGCTGCCTACTTCGGCTTCTGTATGAAGTACCTGGCGCTGAAGGTTGGATGTCTCCACACAGTCGTGGTCTACTATAGCAATTGTCCCTATCGCAAATGTTCCTGCTTTGAACGCCCGTATCCTAGGATGCTATGTGCTAAGAGGAGACGCACCGACACCGGCGGCAGCAAGGTACTGCAGGGCAGGACAGCCGAGACCTCCAGCGCCGACTACGGCTACCGATGCCTTTCGTAGGCTGAGTTGACCTACATGGATGAATGAGCCTATGTCGTGCTAGCGGTACATGCTGAAGGCCAAGCGGACCAGGAAGACCGAACCCATCTAGGATCATCTGTCTGCCATATCGTTTATAGTCTTCCAGCGGCAGTAATGTTCCCGATGAGTCGTGGGTCATTGCGGAGATGATTGTGTGCGACTAGGACCAGATGACATCGGCTCAGACAATGCACATCCGAGTCTGTTACTTACTCGTGCCAGAGCCGAAGAAGTGGCTGATGGGCCGTCACGGCAGCCTTCAGCCACCGTGATTCTCAGCCACACTCGCGACGCGCCGCCCACATCGCCGCTGAAGTCTTCGAAGCTACTCGCCCACGTCCGCCATCTCCTGCTCACTCTTCCAAATCTCCAGAGTTGAACCTACAGCTGCCCGTCATGCAAGCAATGCCAATGCCTGTTCCGTTGCCCAGCATCAGTGGCACCGGTGTGGCTATTGCCAACCTCATAGGTCAGATGCCCGCGGACGGCACGCCTACCGTCCACTCTGGTCCGTACTGATAGGTTTCCTTCGCATTAGTACGTCGCTCAATAATCCGTAGGTAAAAAGCCTCCGCAGCTTCCATGGCCCGACATAGGTCACCTTGCCAAGTGGTCTGTCTCGTCCCACAAGTTCGGTTTCGGCCCAGAGTGTCTGACGGATGACCAGCCAGATACTTTCTGGCAGTATGTTGCTCTTCTGACGTGATAATCACTATCTTAATAAATCAAATCATCCTATTCAGCTCAGATGGCCCCCAACCTCACTTTGTCACCATCGAGTTTCCACGGAAGGTCGCGGTGCAGGTACGACGTTGCACTTATTCCCCGCAATGCTGGATTGAGAGTTTCAACCTCTTGCCCAATTCCCTTCTGTCCATTTATTTGTAATCTGCCCTCCACTAAAGAAACTCAGCGTTTACTTGTCATTTCCACTTGATGACTCGTATACACCCGCCACTATCGCCGTCCGTGCGGGTACTGGTCCTGCTGACCTTCAGGACGTCCGCATTCTTACGCTAGACAAACCCGATGGTTGGATCACATTCGATGTGAGCGCTGAGCCAAACGAAGATGGCGATGGATGGTGCGTGACATTCACCTTTTTACGAACACCCTATAAACCGTTCAATCAATCTTCAGCAAATCTGTCAATGCCTACGTAGTTCAGGTCATCATTCTCGCGAACCACATGAACGGTAAGGACACGCATGTACGCGGACTGCATATTCTTGGGCCTATTGAGTACGTCTGTCGATCCACCGTGGCACGCCAGTTTGCTGCCGTCGTTTGAATTCTCCACTGATTACCATCCGCGTACTTCGGTTACAGAGACACCCCGGCAAATAATGAAGAGCCATTTTCATGGATTTCTCCTGTATTCAAGATGCATGAATGTATCCGATGATGGTGGACCGACAGGAGATTGATGTGTCGAACCTCGTTGTATGAGTATATATCATGTAGCCTGAATTTTTTTTGTGGATTTCTACCGGCGTGTGAGTCGTCGACATCCACGACTGGCTTGATGCCAACTAATTTACCCGACAGTCATTATGCAGTGTGCATATCTGGCCCAAGTATGGTTGTCTATGTAAGGAAATTCCAGTCAAAAACGCAGCATGGTGTTGTGAGGGAAGCCTCTTGACTCGCTTTTGCACTTTGTTTGACTATCCGCCCACAAACATACTAGAGGATTATCGATCGCTGACAACGTTGCGGCGCATCTGCCTTAAGTGTATGTGCTCGCCAGGAATTGCCTGGAATACTCTGCTTGCTCGACTGAAGCTCGGTCGTTGCGACCTTTCGAGCGACGACAGCAACCGTTTCAGCTGCGCTCTCCTGGTGTCTGACAGTTGATGACTGGGGTACTGAACAGTGCCAGTTTTTTTGTGCTTGTTCGGTATGTAATCCGACACGTCGACTCCCACCAGGCCGATCGACGCATATGATACCCGATCCAGGAGCCTCACTGACGAATACGCAGGTTCGCACTGAAACAAGTATAGTTGGGCCAATCAATTCTACCAGTTCTCTTGTATTTGATCTTCATCGCGCCGTGTCTGGTGACTTCTATCGTTTACATATTCATATCAGGGTCGCAGACAGCCTCTGCGCTATCAGCGCAAAACTGGTAAGTCTTTCTGTATCACAGGATTGTTATCGACAGGAGATTGTTGACAAGTAACCGTGCAGCATATACATGACGCGCCGACCGACAACGTGTGGTGATTCAAGACTATGCGGTACTGCGGTACAAGGGCTTTGTACGTAGACAGCCCAGACTTGCACTCGGGTTGACTATGCACCATAAACGCGAGAAGTGCTTCTACAACAATCAGCTGATTTGGCACGACGCATCTGCACCCCTGCTTCACTGCGGGTGCCTGTCATGAACCACCAATGGCATTTTGGCTGCCCGACACCGAAATTTGGTGGTTCTGAGCCGCGCGAACGGCCGGAAACGACCAGTTTTACGCGCGAGTCAACATTTCCTTGGCCACCGCAGTCAGTCAGCTTTGTTATGGTGGTTGTTAGTTTCCTTGTAGTAGCGACTGTGGTCTTTTGAATGCGGAGTGTCTGATGCGTTTCTGGCAGGTCCACGTCAATTTACAGCGTGTGTTTGCGGAACTGATTGCTGTCGGCGCGGTAGCTGCTGCACTCGCTCGCTTCAATAGAATAATGAACTGGCGAGGGTTTCCCCCTACCATTGGTGTCACTAATGGAATGCCAGTCATGCATGGGTGTTTGCCCACCACGAGCTAGATATACATTGCTCTAGGTGCGCTTCAGCACCCGCATTCTTATTTCTTCTATTCAGGAAGCATAACTGCATTCTCTACCACAAGATTACTACATTGTGGAGCCGTTCTCGGTGAGTAGGATCCTCGTGCACTGGAATTTCAGCTTTGAGTGTTCTTGTCACCTCGCCGTTGCAGGCTCTATCTACCGATCCTTGCGGGTGACATACCATTTCCTGGGGCCCCGGCCTCCTGTCCGATGTCAGCTGTATGCTGTTGCTTTCAAGGCTGCGGCCAGCTCATTGGTGCTTCTTATGGGGAGGTTGAAAATCATCTCAAGGGGATCCATGCCATAGACCCACGTTCCCCCACACCGGCCCGTTGCACCTGGTCGAGTTGTTACACAACTATACCACAGACCTCCTTTGCAACGCATGTCTACAACGCGCATGTACGAAGGCACAGGTAGCCACTAGATGCAATGTGCAATAGTACAGTCATTGGCTAGTCTCCTCCAATGGTCAATTAAGCGCAATGCTAGACATGTACTACTTATTTACTTGATCCAGCGTGTCCGCTGGTCTTCATGCCTGTCCACGGATTTCGCTGGCCATTATCCGTGGTTCGGAAATGACGGTTGGTGTCAGGTCCACGGATAGGACCGATGTCACTCACATTAATTGAAGAATACAAAACTGCCCACCCAACATTACACGAGATATAGCGATGATAATCAAGAAACCAGTCCAGGGCGAAAGCCTCTTATCTATCTACAGGGCCGTATACAGTATTCGTGCGATACATCAGCCATGCCCGACGAGTCGGCACACCGCGAAGGGTTATTCAGTACATTTCACCGTTCCCTTGAGCTGACGACCCGGGCGTACGGTGCCAACCATTTTGTTGAGGCTGGCTAGGACCACCGATGCCCCCACCGCCTTGCATAAATGCAAGTGACTCGGCGGCCGAACGGACTGCGCTATCACTCGGGGCCAAGCTCCCATTCGGACTGCCTGTGGTTGACCACTGTGGCGTGCCGCCGAGGCCCTGCCCATGCGCGAAATTAGACGGCGGGCGACTTGACATGCTGGTAGCGCTCTAGAGAACGGCAGTTCAGCGTTCGGGGGCCGACAGATCATGCGATTGAACCTAGTCATACCTGGTAGGGAGTCGCGTCTAACCCACCGTACGATCCACCGCCTGGGCCATATGACTGGCTAGGTTGCGCAGTAGAGTACCCGTTACTCCATCCACGACCGATCGGTGGCGACGGCGTACCCTGCTGCGAGCTTCGTATACTTGTAAAGGCGCGGTTCTCCGGTTGATAGTGCGAGAACGTGAGCCCGTTCTGCGTCCTCGTGTAGCCAGGCTGAGGAGGAATATCTGGCCTCGGATAGGGTGCGTTCCTGAACTCGACGCCATTCGCAGATGGATGAGTGGCAAGACCAGATTGCGGACTCGGATGAGGATCACGGTAGTACGTTTGGGGAGCAGCTGGTGGCTTGTGCGGATGGATAGACGGATCGATTGCGGCTTGGGACCAGGAGGTCGAATGAGAGTTGGATTGCGGGGCTGGATATCGCTGATGATTGGAGGCGATGTAAGACGCGCCATTGGAAGCTCTGGCACGGCACTGCTGGCAGTAGAATTGCTGCCGTTCCCAGTCCCTCCGCGGGCGACCCATTCGCTGATCGGCCACGTCGTGGCAGCCTATATGCTGCCATTTTGAGCACATGCCGCAAGAGACCATCGGCAATCCATCGTCCTAGACGAAGGCTCAATCTGTCGCTGAGACATAACAACAAACAGGCTGTACTCACAATGTTCGCTCCGCGCTTACCGCAAATTTCGCAATCCAGCACCCAGCTGGGCGTCTGCGCACCCGTTGGCGTCGGCACGCTGCTGAGGAGAACCGACTCAGTCGAGTATGTACCCGCAGCGGGTGTGCTTGTCGATGCACGCTGTTCCTCTGCTTTTGCTCTGCACGCGATAGGGTAAGCCGTTCATCACTAACGATAATCTCTAAACCTATTCACCGTCGCTGAGCCCGTTCTTCCTTCTGCCTTGCCCTTTCCTCACGCTCTTCCCGTTCAAGGCGCCGCCGCTCTCTCTCCTTGTCTCGTTTCTGACGCTCGGCCTCCTCCTTCTTCGCACGCGCATCCATCCGCTTCGCCCTGGAGAGCTTCTCTTCCTCTTCCGCTGCCTTCTTGGCTGCCTCACGCGCCTGTTCCTTCTCACTCTCCTTAATTGCGATCCGTGATGACCGCTTCCGATGGACCACTGCCTCTTCTAGTTTCTTCCTCCTTTCTACTTCCTATCGAATCATTCAGATTGGGTTGTGATGGCAGCGTGAACGAAGAAACGTACCCTCAACTCTGTAGTGACTATTGGTACGATGTTCTGGGTGAGCATCTTATACAGCGCCTTCTCCAGGTAGTGTGTAGCTTTCTCGAAGCGTTCTGCGATGTGTTCCCACTCGTACAACGTAACACAGACCTAGGTGTCAATCAGTAAGCAACGGCACCGCGCTGCAGCATGCACTCACCGCTTCCCATTCTACGAAGTCCTCTGACACCACAGCAGATTCGTCCGTAGCTTGCTCCAGATGATCGAGCTCAGCCTCTTGGGTCTCGCCGGCATCGTCCACTTGAGTGCCATCGTCATTTGCGGGCGCAACTTCGAGCTTGGCGTCCAGTCCCTCGCGCTTGGTAGCACGCGTACGTTTCCTAGACCGTGTCGAGCGACCTGTTGTTGATTGAGGAGTAGGCTCTCGCTCTACTTCTTGCGCAGCGGCCGCATCTTCGGGCTCCTCCGATATCGAAAGTTCCGTCAGATCACTGGCCGCGTCGCTCTCCAAACCAGTCTTATTCCCATCGACGGGTACCGACGGCTCGTCGGTAGTGACGCCTACTTGCGGATAGTCTGCCTTCGCTTTACCTTTCCGGGCACTACTGCGTGTGGGCAGACGTGGTACAGGCTCGACCGTCTCTTGCAGCCAATCATCGGGTATCTGCTGCCATTCCTCGTCATCGCCTTCATCGTGGGCACCACGAAGCCTCGCACTCGTCCTCGTGCCGAGGGCCGCTTTCCTAGGCGACCTCGTCGGCCTGGCTGGACTCGACTGCTCCGGCTCTGTGAGAGCTCTCGTCTGCCTCGTCTGCCTCGATGACCTGCTCGCAGCAACAAGGGCGGCTGCTTGGCGTTGGAACTCGGCAAGCTCCTTTGCCTGCACGTCGAGTTTCTTGTTTGCTTGCATCTTCGCAGCGCGCGTGCTGCCGCGGCCCCCGGTAGGCTCGGGCACGGGCTCTGGTGCAGACTTGCGGCTGCGCGTGGAGCGAGCGGGGGTACGTTGGGGACGTGTCACAGCGGGCTTTACGGGAGTGCGCTGCGTGCGTTTGCGCTTGGGCGAGAGCTGGCGTTCCAACTCGGAGTTATATTCGTCATCATCGAGTTTGCTCGTGGATGCATGCGCAACAGACTTCCTTGCAGCAAGTCGCTTGCGCTTTACGCCTTTGGGAGGTTTGGGTGGGACGCGTTGAAGCCATAGTCGGTCGGCTGAGGCACCAGAAGTCAGATGTTGTGCGGCATGTGAAGCGTGAGCACTTACGGCCGATGAGCCAATATGCATTCGTTTTCGCGTCGTATCCTATCGGCTCAATACGCTGATCCCGAGCAAATGGATCGGGCTCGTCACCTAAAAGCGCGGAGATGATCATGCGGACTCACCCAACTGGCGTAGTCGTCATCACTCTTCATGATTTGTCGAAGACGATGAGTATTTTGGAACTGCCACTCTGTCAAAAGATGCATAGAGTCCAACTTGTCCAGCATTGGGAGCTCTAGCCAATTCTTGCTCTCCTCCATCTCAGCCGGTGCCGGCTGCTGATCGTCGGTGTCTTCCTTCTTCACGTCTTCTTCGGGCTGCACAAAGTGAACATCAGGTTCACCGTCCGCACTGTCGTGGGCAGGATTTGCATTGGTCTCATTCAGCGGATTGGAAGACGGGTCTGCTTCAGCGGCCGGGGTCGCAGCAGTACTCTCATCTTTGACGCCCACATTGGGAGGATCGGAAAGCTCGCTGGTGGGCTGACGTGACTCGGTAAGGGGCTCAGGACCTATTGGGTTGGCGGCAGGGTCGCGTCGCATGTACTGTTTGCGGAGGGCGGTCTGCCAGTTGTCGACCCTAAGAGTACGTCAGGTGAAAAGATGGAAGCGCGTGAGGAGCAGAACACGCACGATAATTTCCTGTCCTGGGTAAGGGTATAGAGAAGCCTGGTCATGATGCGAGGAAGGTAGAGAGAAATGCCTCGGGCGAGGTCATCTTCGATGTCCTGTTGAACGGCGACGAGCGCGGTGGCGACGCGCATCGTTGCCGACGGTAAGTGAGAGAGGTCGTGAAGCGATGGACGGGGAGGGACTCACGACCAATGAGACGTCAGTCATGGCGAAGAGAGGCGCGAAGGTGTAGAAGAACTGGCTGAAGGCGGCCCATTTCCACTGTCGCCTGAGGAGGCGAAGGTTGGCAGCCCAAACGGGGTCGGAGAGTTCAAGCTGAGCGGGATCTTTGGGCAGGACGGCGGGAGGCAGCGACGGGGCAGGCGTTGCGGGAGTTAAGGTGCGTCGAGGCATCCGAGACGCAGGCGTCCGACCTTTTTAAAGCAACTGAACCCGGACAGCCACGAGCCGACTCGAACGAGAGACAGACGCAGCAGAGGCGAGCCTCTTGAAAGGGCGGGTATATGGTTGTGGTCGTCGCAGAGACGCGATGAGTTGAGTGGGCGGAGGCACGAGAGGTGGAGGACGGCTGGAGCGGGCTGTCGAGTGCCAGTGGACAACGCGAGCGCGACTCGGACTGCAGACTCAAGAGTTCAGACTCCCGCGGCCGAGTCCCCAGCCCCGCCACCCGCCCCTGCCATATCCGGCCACGCTCGTCACGGGATCAACCCCCACTTGCAGCTGTGCCACATCCCCGTCCATAAGTAATATCAACCCTGACCATGTCTGGGGCAAACTCTCATCCAATCCACGAAATTCGCATAACAAACCACGGCAAAATCCACACCTGGGTCCAATTCGCCCTTGACTCCCTCCAGGTAGGCTCCCTCTTGCCGTCCCACATTGAATGCCCCACGAACGGCACCGCAGAAGCACCCAGACATACCGTTGTTATTCCACACACTGCCTGTTCCGAAAGGCAAGGATGTCGAACGTTCTCAAGACAGTGTCGCCGCAGCTCCAGCGGAAGACCAGCAGACTGAATCAGGGACATCAGCTAACAAGAAGTCTCGCCTTCATGCGTCGATGTCCACCATTCCTCGTCTCATCAGTGTCGTCGAGATCGTCAAGCGAGAGTATCTGAAATCTCTTGACCCCTCGTCGTCCCAAGCTGGTAAATTCTCTGGCGTCCATCAATACAATCAAATTGGCGAATGCGAGCAAGACGAACAGGATCGTTCCCTCGGCCCAGAGGAAGAACGACGCAGAGCTATTACTCTCGCCTTATCCGGCAAACGCCAGTCGGTCCTTCCATCCTATGATAGGTACGCAATCGCTGACTCCTGACAGTCTGAGACAACACAAAGTCGCATACATGAAAGTCACACTCTCCCTGAGAGAGCTTCCGGATCTCGTCTCTGCCGGCGCGACGTGAGTATCAAATGGTATGGTCGCCGGGCCTACTGACACCGCGCACTCAGGTATCAGCAACCAGAGATGCGTTCACTCTCAAAGTCGGCCAGGGCTCGCTTGAAACGGAAGCTGAAGAAATCTGAAACCGCCTCCTGAACTTGGTCGTCTTAATGCCATCTAGTCGAGCCGACAATGGCTGTAATCTCTCTACCGTTCAATAAATGGCCGCACTGGACATCTCAACTCTGCAGCCTGTTGAATACTATCGGGGCCGGTACTCACATGGAGCGCCGAAACATCGCTACCGAGCTATATGGTACAGAGGCCTGCACTTATGAAGTCGACCGACAATTCTATTGTGCTCTCGAGTTTGGCGTATGTACAATATGCCATACAGCTGGTCGAGGATTACTCGGTAGGAAGAATAGTGATAACCTACACCATACGATCACGAGATGTCGCATTGTACGTGCACACAGAAATTGACTTCGCATTCGTGCATGATGAGTCAAGAAACTGAAAAATACACCACAAGTGTACACTATTTAAGAAATCATGGTAGCCGTGATGAGAAAATATGACACGCATCTACAGCTCAGCGATCTGAACTCGTAACGGTCTAGGAGTACTGAACATTACAGCCGACGGTCCTACACGACAGACTTTATCGTTCAAGTCCCCAAATGCTTGGGACATGAATGGCCAGCATGGAGAGGAGGCTCAACCCAACGGGGAGAGTGAACATGGACACGGTTTACCAACGGTCATTCCGGCCGCCGTAGCCATTATCGTGACCGCCGTAGCCGCCGCCACCTCCACCGTACCGGCCACCTCCACCTCCGCCGCGACCACGACCGCCGCCACCTCCGCCGCCACCGTAACGACCTACAGGACCTGTCAGCTAGCAAATAACAAAATGGGACGGCGAACACTCACTGCGGCCACCACCACCACCGCCAAACATCGACATCTCCTCGAGCTGAGGCGGTACAAGTGCCTTTGCCTCGCGCAGAATACCGATAAGCTCACGAGCCGACTTGGCATTGTCAGTGGTGAAGTACGTGTATGAAGTTCCCTTCATGCCAGCACGCTGTATGAATTGCAGTCAGTACAGAGGTTGAGAGCCACGATACAATTGTACTCGCCCCAGTACGACCAATACGATGGATGTAGTCTTCGCAGTTGTTAGGGAAGTCGTAGTTCTGGTGCGAAAGATCAACGAGAGCCAATCATCGAGAGGGGTTCAACGTACGATGACATAACCAACGTCCTTCACGTCTGCGCGTGGAACAAAGCCAACAGACCCGACAAAACACAAACCGTGAAAGGCACGCACGGTCGAGCAGGCACCAACGATGGGACGAGACATGAAAGAGGATACAAAACATGGTCAGAAAACAACAGATGACACGAACACAGCGCACAAGCGCTCGACAACAACATCCGCAGGCTATTCCCAGGTCAACTCAACTGCGGCTGCAGCCGAGGTTGAAACGTCCGAGCTATCGACAGGCAAGTCTTGTACGCGTCGATCCCAGCTTGATGACGAGCGAACGTTGGTTCCCAAATTCTGCCGCTTGAGTCCATAACCAGTACCATCTACCATACGAAAAGCAGCGTTCACTGTTCGTGTTAGGTCGGACCCATGTACGTCACGCAACCCAGAGGAAGCAGCGTAGCTAGGGCCGGTGGATAGGTCAGAGGGAAGCTGTAGCAACGATCAGGAAGTTCGCCAACTCTGGGAGCGCGTGTTGGATATCTTGGCCTGTCTTGCTCCGGCAACGAATGACCTGAGTATACGGCATGATTGCCACCTGCAGCCTAGCTCCTGACTAAGACGGACACTCTTCCGAGCGTCCGAAGTCATACTGCAAATATGTCGTAGCGCTTGCCACCGAAAATAAAAACATACCGAGACCGCGCGACGCAACATCGGTCGCAATGAGAATAGGCGAGCGACCGGCCTTGAACTCGCCCAATACCCAGTCACGCTCACGTCTACAAAGAAAGGTGAGAGACATAGCGCAGACATACAGCATTGTTACTTACTGTTCCTTATCACCATGGATAGCGAGCGCTGGCCATCCATCCTGGCGAAGGTACTTCGTGATGTCGTCCGCCACTCGTTTCGTGCCAACGAATATGAGCACCTTGGCATTCTCCTGACTGATTTGGTCAAGGTGCTTGATCAGCTTCGACCGCTTCTCGAAGTCGCTGCAGACCTCGACAATCTGCTGGATATTGTGGTTGGCAGTTAGCTCCGTCGAACCAATATTGACCTGAATGAAATCCTTCAAGAAATCCTAGGGAGCACGTATCAGCGACAGTCATACGAGGAACAATAAACTTACATTGGCAAGTTTCTGGACGTCCTTCGGCCATGTGGCAGAAAACATCAGCGTCTGTCTGTCCGGTCGAATCTGGGCAACGATCTTCCTGATTTGAGGTTCGAAACCCATGTCAAGCATGCGATCCGCCTCGTCCATGACCAGGTAGGTGATACGCCGTAAGTTGGTCTTCTGAGACTCAAGCATATCAATCAGCCGACCAGGCGTCGCGATTACGATCTCGACACCACGCTGGAGGTCACGGATTTGAGGACCCTTGGGAGCACCACCGTAGATTGCGGTGTTGCGGATTTTAGAGTTGGAGCCAAATTTGGTGCATTCTTGTTGAATCTGGACCGCCAGTTCACGCGTAGGTGCCAGGATCAGGGCAATGGGACCATCACCCGGTGCCAAAAGCGGCTGTCTGTGATCAGGGGTGAGAAATTCGCAACAAAGCGTATGGCAATGATAACTTACGCATTAATGTGCAACATAGCGGGAAGCGCGAAAGAAATGGTCTTTCCGCTCCCGGTCTGCGAAATAGCGACGACGTCCCTGCCGCTCAATGCCATAGGCCACGCCTGGCACTGGATAGGAGTCGGCGCGGAGAAGCCCTGGGCGCGAATGGTCGCCATGATATACTCAGGGAAGCCGATTTCCTCGAAAGAGCTGACGGGCCTCGGAACGTTGCGACCCTGCACCTTCATCTCCTTGGCCCGTCTGAACTCTTCGATCTCCTTGTCGCTGCGTGAGGAAATACGCTTGTCCTCGACGTAGAAGTTTTTCTCGAAGGGCGCGAGTTTGTGCGCACTCCAGTCAACAGAGCGCAAACCATTACCGAGGTGGCCCATGCGATCGTCTCCACCCCAGCCTCCACCACCGCCAGAGTATCCGCCGCCGCCGCCGCCGTAACCACCACCGTAGCCACCGCCGTAGGACTGAGAAAAATCGGCATAAACTAAGTGGTCGTTCCACGCAGTTTATGTAGCAAAGAGCTCACCATTTTATGAAGTTCTAAGGAAGGAAAAAGATGAGGATGCAATGAAGTGCGACGGTGCGCCGGTCAATGCTATGGCGAGAAGGGAGGAGAGCAACTTGAAGGAGTCTGGTCGGCGGTCCACGCACCGCATCTCGCTTATAAACCATGTAGACCCCGTGCACTCCATTTTTCAGCCCGTCGGACCCCGGTTACGAGCGCTTATTCTTTCGACGCCGTCTGCATCCGTCCCCGCGGCCGTATGTATACACCACACAAGTGGGCATTATGGGAGGTCAAGGTCACCGGTTGAAGATATGTTTGTGGGCGGAAGATACGCTAGGGGAGGTAGCAGCAATCATATCAGTCCGTCATGCGTGAAACTACCGATGGTCCATAGTACACCGAAGACAAGCAGATAACACACATATATCAAAAGTATGGCACGAGATGATGGTGGTGCAGAGAGAGAGCGGTGACGATAGCGTTGTGTATGCAACAGGGGTATGCGGTATAGCTGTGGTCTATCATACGGAAAGATTACATCTGCATCGGTGTAGGCGATGACGAATTCACGAGCGACAGCGAGACATACCCGGCGACGGTGGGCGTAACTGCGAGTTGGAAATGAACGAGAGAAATGCATCCGAGAGGGCCGGACAACGGAACGGAAGCCAGAGACGGATTGGCAGCGACGTCACATTATGATACACGGGTCCTTCTTGAGCTTGCTCCGGACTGGGTTTTTGTCAGGATAACGTTTGCGCATTTGACGGACGAGGTCTTCGAAGACGTCTGCGACGTGCCAGTTGCGTTTGGCAGACGTCTCGTAGAATGGGAGTTTCCATGATTGCGCAAGGTCGTGGATGGTAGCACGCGAGACTTCGCGCTCATTGCTCTGTCGATGCATCTCAGCTGAGACCAAGGCAAGTAAGCAATACGCGATGTGACGCACGAGATCCAGTTTCGTGCCGACGACAACGATGGGAATGTCCTGGACAGCAAAAGATGGGGACAGTACTTGGCAGTTAGGAGCGCGGAATGTACCTTGTCGGCCCCCCTGGTCAAGTAGATCTGTTGCCGGATAGTGTCAATGTCACGGAGGCTGGACTCTTGTGTGAGACTGCAGCGAGGAACATGAGTGCGGGGTGTGGGGGCAGGACACGTGTGCGGACCTGAAGACGAGCAAGAAGCCGCGAGCGTTCTGAAAAGGGGCTGAGCGGGTCGAGAGAGGGAGGAAGAGGCGGGATGGACGTGCCTTGAGATACTTTTCATTGAAGGCGGTGAACTGCTCCGTGCCTGGGGTGTCCAATATTTCGAGCTGGAGGGGACGTGAGCGCATGAGGGGAGACGGACACGTGCGAGGGACATACGGAGCATTTCTGGCCGTCGACTATGAGCTCGCAACGGTACTCCTCTGCGACACGGGTCAGCGGGGGGCACTGGGAGGAGAGGACGCGAGGGGGAGTGACGGACCCTCGATGGTGGGGTTGTATTGCTCGATGAATTGATTCATGCCAAAGCGGATGGTGAGGGCAGACTTGCCGACCCCTCCAGCTGGGGAGAGAGCGCGTGAGCAGCGTGTCGAGGGGACGGGCGGGAGGACTGGGCACGGTACCACCGAGGACGACAGCGTTGAATTTGCGCATGGGGGTATCACGGTGTGCGCGTCGGGTCGGACGAGGAGGGGCGGGCTTGTATTTATTTCAACGTTACCGTAAGCCAGTTGCAGTTAGGGCATCCGACCGGCCGCTGAGGAACTGCAGCAGTAAGTACTTGGTCAAGAACTGAGAACTGACTGCACGCGCACGCGTTCTTCCTCCCATCATCAGCCTCTCTTCCTCTCGGCCCCCGCTTGCCCCTCTCGCTCCCCCTCCCCCCACGCTATCATATCGGCACCCCTTTCCTCGTCCTGCGCACAAACTAGTCGCCTGTTAGCTCGCCACGCCTCTCCCGCACGCCCATGCTCAATCCGCGCGTGTTTTTCGACTTCGCCATCGACGGCAGTCTCGCTGGCAGGTCAGCAGCCCCCCTACCCGTCCATCGATCCCCAGCTCAGCCTGATATCCCCTTCTAGAGTCGTCTTTGAGCTCTTCGCCGATGCTGTCCCGAAGACTGCAGAAAAGTGCGCCTCCCCGTTCCAGCACCGCACCATGTCTGCTTACGTCCGCATTGTCATCCCGTGTGTCTGCCCAGCTTTCGCGCTCTATGCACCGGCGAAAAGGGCCTCTCGCACCTCTCCGAACGTCCTTTGTACTACAAGAACAGCATCATACATCGTTCCATCCCGGGCTTTATGGTTCAGGGCGGAGGTGCGTAGCCAGCCGACTGTGCTGTCCTGCGGCCGATGCTCATCGCTTGCCTTCTTCCATATAGACTTCACGAAGCGTAATGGGACGGGTGGCGAGTCCATCTACGGTGGTATCTTCTCCGATGAAGACCTCACGCGTCCCCTCGACTCTGAGGGCCTTCTGTGCATGGCCAACAAAGGTCCCAACACGAACGGTTCTCAGTTCTTCATCACGTTGCGCGAGTGTCCCCATCTAAACGGTGCATCTAAGCCCCGCCTCACATCTGCCGCGGTATCCTCATGCGTCAGACAGGCAAACACGTTGTGTTTGGACGCGTCATTCGCGGCTATGACATCGTGCAAAGAATAGCGGAGGTCGCTACGGACGCTAAGGACCGCCCAACCGCCCCCATCGCTATCGCCAACTGTGGAGAGCTCGTTCTCAAGACCAAGGTCCAATCGCAAGTACCCGAGAGTACGCCCTTCCTTCCTCTCTTCTGCTGTGGAGATTTGTATCTAGCCTCTCTCTGCTAGAAAACTCAACATCGCCGATCTCGGGGAAAGATAGTGAACATGAAGAGGACGAGCGGAGACATCGCAAAAAGAAGCGCAGCCATCATCGCTCGGACGACTCTGACGATGACCGTGGTTCTGCTGCCTCAGAAGACGAGTCCGACGGAGGGCGGGAGAAGCGGCACCGCAAAAAGTCCAAGCACAAACACAGATCCAAGTCCAAGTCCAAGCACAAGAAGCTCACAGAGCGTTCGCCATCTCACCCTGTGTCCGTATCAGTGCCGCAAGGGGAGGAGACGGAGGAGCAGTACGACGCGCGGCTCGAAAGGGAGGAGAAGGAGAGGCTAGAGGAGATGAAACGACGAGAGTTGGAGAGACTGCGGGAACGACTGGAGGAGAGGGAGGCAAGCGAACCGAGTAACGGGGTGCGCTTCAAAGGTGCGTGTTCGCCACAGTATGTCTGCCGTAGCAACGACGAATAATGATGTCGCTAGGACGTGGACGAATGAAGTATGTCGACCCAGAACTTCGGGGGCATCGTGACCTGTAATGGGACGTTCTTTCACTGGGGCATGTCCTGCATCTCAATTCTCGATACTCTTTAACTACATCTCACCGGTCTATTGAAGCCGCTACAAGATTTTACCTTGGGCAACCAATGGACGTTATACTCGGCGTAGTATCCGTAATCGCATGCATTCTTCCTGTGTATAGTACAATATAAACGCAGATTATGACCCAATCAAGAGCCATGATCATTCAGCCAACATCACTACTTCTGCTTCCTTCACTTCTCTATAAGCGACGGAATCATTCATTGACTTTACGACTCGACGTGCCAATGGCAAGAATCACGTACTGGTCCCCATCTTGAACCACTTCGGCACCTTCTTCTCTGTCGATGGTGCTTCTGGCGCAGGCTGGCCTGACAACGTTCTTCCTGTGGATCGCTTAGGCGCTTCTCCTGGCTTCTCGTCGAGGTCGAAGTTGGGCGGCTTGGGGAGGTCTTCTGCAAGGGCGAGGACGGAAGGGTCGAGAGGCGCCGGTACGTCCGTGTCTACGAACAGCACAGGATGTAAGAATATCGCAGTGCAAGCATGACTGCAGCGTACTATTAAGACTCTCGTCGAAGAAGCTGAGGAGAAGAACGGAAGAGGGCGCGAGTTGGAGTTCAGCCAGACTAAGGCCGCGCACGTTTGGATCTGATACCTTTAGTTCTCGTTTCGGCGGTGTTTGATCTTCAGGCTGGTCAGACTTCACGTGGGTGCGAGTAAGGAAGATAGGACATACAGAGAACAAACTTGATAGACTTAACATCCTCGCGCAACGAATTTCGGACAAAGGCGTACACCGACTTGATCTTGTCAGTCGATGAAAACGATTTCTCTAGCTGACTGCGATCGCTGAATTTGACTCGTATGGTGGTCTGCTGGTATAAGCTAGTATGGCAGAAGCGTCCGAGGGAGAAGGAAAGCACGTACAGTTGGCCATCTCGCTCGCTTGGCCTTCTCCTCAGCATCACGGATCGCCTGAGTCTTGAGCGGTGCATTGACGAGGGCCTGCGTTCGCGCCGACAACGACGCCTGTGCTGCCTTGAGATCCGCCGTACTAGGCTGGAAGTACGAGTCGGGGAGGTCCTCTGCAGACGGGTGAGGTGGGGTAGGGTGCGAGGGATCAGCGCGGTGGACGTGATCGGACGAGCGGACCTACATACTGCGCTCCAAGCCAGTCTGGGGAGGACGAAAGTAACGGAAGGAAGGCTGTTCGGGTCGATCCTGCTGAGCACTGGTGTTCGATGACGCTGCAGGCCCGGGCACATTTGATGTGTCTGCCATCGCTGATGGGCTTCAAACAGGGTGAACGCGTCGATGACGAGGTTCTCGAAAGACAATGAGATGCGCGCGTCGGTGTCGGTGGGGGTGTGTGGGTTGAGTAAGGGTCAGCGCTCACTGGATCGCATGCTTAGCTAAGATGATTGACGGGAACAGTCTGGAATTCACCAGTACATACAACTACAACAAGCAGGACTACAGACACAGGCAAGTAAGCATGGGAGGGAGAATCTGCGGAGACAATGCATCAGCGAAGTGCAAAAGCCAAGGACGGTGAAGGGGAGGGACAGGGACGGATCAGAATGCAAGACAGTTGTCTCATGGCCTCCAACCCGGGGCACACCGGCGAGTGGCCCCTTTGGTATGGGACGGAGACGTTCGAACGCAAATTACAAGAGTACGCATCATGTCGAGTCACAGAACATTATGTATCGTGGCCACTCACCTCTGCAGCCTCAAGACAACCCGTCCCGTTGACAGTCGAGTCGAGAAAGACGCGAATTTGGAGACGACCGCGAGACGACCGTGTTGTTGGCCTGTGTTTGCTGCCTGTGGCGGCGGACTACATACTTACCTACCCTCGGGCCTCGGTAGCCCCCAACATCCGAACAGCCTAAACGCCTCTCATCTATTCAGTTCAACATGTCCCACCATCAAGACCACGGAAACTGCAACGATGACTCTCAGCATCACGACCACCATCACAATCTCCCCGAAGGCTTGGGTCCGCGCGACAACCTCTACTCCCACATAGACCGCAACAATGTCATAGCCCTCAATGCGCAGGATCCGGGTCAAGGTCCGGATGTGATCAAGCCCTGGGACCAGCGACTCGACGAAGGAAAGGTACGTCCCAGTCTTTCTAGTGGCTGCGAGGCCTCAGCGGCGTAGACTACTTGACTTCAAGTACTTGGAATCCGATGCGGATGATCAAATGTGAGACGTCTGTGCATTGCTCCGTGAAACGGGCCTCAACACTCATACTCCTCTACGTAAGGATTATTCGCGTTCCATTCGCTGGAGCGGTCAAACTACGTGCACTCCTGCTCAAAGCAGGTCCTAGTGACCAGACTCCGGCGAAGGTGTCCATAGTGAGTCCCGCCCATTCACACTGGCAATGATGCTGACACTGCCCCTGTAAAGTTCACCAATCTCGAGCATGTCGACTTTTCTACCATTGGCGACCTCAAAGCCGTGCAAGGTTTTGACATTGCTCAGGGAAGGGACATAGGCGAATATCATGTTATGTGTGCATGTTCCAGCCTCTTACATGGGAACAACTGACTGTGGCCGGGACTCGTACAAGGCCAGCTAAATTTTCCAATATCACCTCTGTCACCTTGTTCTTCCCCGAATCCCAAGGTGCTGATACCACACGCATCTATTACGTCGGTTTTATCGGGACGTTCAGCGGTGAAGTGAGTTCGACCCTGCCACCAGGCTACTGTACACTAAACACTTCATACAAGCGCAAGGGGCAGCCGATCATAACCGTCTACGAATCGCGCCCAAATATAGCAGATCATCCAAAGTTGACAGAGGTGTTGACTAACATGCGAGGATGATCCCTCTTTATACCGCTTTGACGTATTTTCTGTATCATTTCTCGCGAATGAAACATGAACCACCTGCTGCATTGTCATATTCATACAAGCGAGGCAGAATACCCAGAAAGCTACACGAATGTCGAATTCGAGACGACGACTAAGAACCCTGAATGGATACGTCGGCGACCAACGGATATGAGAGAACGTCCTACATCATGCTCACAGGCCCATGCCGCCACCAATGCCTCCATCCGTTGCCCCTCCCATGCCGCTGGACCCATCCTGGCGTCGCTGCATGAAGGACTGCATCATCTCATGACTGAGATTCACGCCCCCCATTGCAGGCACGTTTGTGCTGCCTCCACCACTTGGTACGCGCCGGTGCATTCCTTGCATGCCCGTAGAGGTTGGAGCTGCACTCGACATCCTGCCGGGGATCTGTGTCGACGCCTGTGGCGTGCTGCCACCGAGTGCGAGGACCTGGTCTACGGAAGGCGGTATGCCATTCAAGAACGGATTCACTGGGATTAACGTGTTGAGATTGTTCGGTGGGACGGGCTTGCGTCGTTGGGTGGATGGTGGAGATTGCTGTTGGGGCGGCGGTTGTGATGTCATAGTAGATGGCGCCATTGCAGGGGTCCCTGGCATGGTGTCCAGAGGCTGAAGAGGTTGCATAACTTGCTGTCGGCTCTGTTGTGCCTGCTGCATCATCAGTAGTCTTTGCTGTTCTTGCATCTTCATCTGGCGGTAGTTGCGTGCATATTCTTGAAGCTTCGCGTGTTTGTCCGGATTGCTCAACTTCTCCAGCTCGGCTGACTGTTGCGGGGTTAAGCTCAGCAGTAAATCTGCCAAATTTGGTGGGACTTGGGTTACGGGTATGCCACCCACAAACAAGGGCGGCAGTTCGGGAATGCCGCCCGGCCCGCGGAAAAGTGCGCCAGCAAATTGCCCAGGGCGAGCCGGGAAAAGCAACAGTCGCTTCACTGAGACCATGCCGGAGTGATCAAGGAAGCTGACCACCGCATACTGAATGATAGAGTGACATGAACAAGACGAACTCGTGAGAATATGGTAATGCTTACGCGATGTGACTGAAAGATTGATCGCCAGAGCAGGCCGTGGCGCTCCTCGTTTTGTTTCGGGTCACCAGTAGGGCTATGTGAGGTTACTAGTAGTATCGAGTATTGATTTGCATGGCCTCTCAGCCAATCCTGCAATTTGGGCATATTCACCCTGAACTCGGTCGATGGCTCCAGCGTTAAGGTGGGCGGCCACGGGAACGTACGCCTGTGGGAGAGTGCCTGGTCTATATCGTCGTTCTACCAGATAATTGTGCACAAGGAACTTACAGCACATCAGGGGCATTGACAGCCATATGGGCTTGCAAGGGCCGCCCGCTCGTGGGCTCCACCCAGGTGACGGGACCATCCCATACGCGGGAATATGAACCACCTTGGGATGCCGTCGGTGGTCGAGTTCCCCGAACGTTCGTCGCAGCAGGCGACGTCTGTGGTAACCCATTTGACGAAGCGTTCGCTGGAGGAAGGGAATTTGCAGATATCGGTCTCAGAGGGTGCAGAGGCGTTTGCGTCGTAGACGCAGTGTGGAGTGCCGGCAACGGCTCAGGTAGCGTCGGGGGCAAATGAGCCATTTCCCCGGTGTGATCGGTCGAGAGCAGGTGCGGTACCGACGTCTGCAAGTCGCTATTAGTAGTCGATGCGACGCCGGTCACAGCAGGTGTGGAGGGAATTCCTAGCATGCTAGCTGCACCTGTCGATCCCACATTGATGCTCGATTCAACACGTGGGACGCCGCTGTTATTGAGAGGCGCTGGTTGCGATTGTGATGGTGGTACCGACTGGGTATTTTTCTGGAACAAAACTTGGGCCTGCTTGAAAAATTGCAGTAGTTTACCGTAATCCCTCTCTCCGTCTGCAGCTTCCTTTACACGGCCCATCCGCTTGTGCTCCTCAATCTCGTTCCTTTTGTTTTGCACGTGATTGGTGAGTTGCGCCATATACTCTCCGTTTGGTATCTGTGCGGGACGAGGAGGTTGTGATGCAAGCTGAGTTTCCACAGAAGCCGGCGCTGTGGGTTGAGACGGATGCGATAATGGAGGGGATGTGTCGGCCGGCGGTGGCGGAGGTGATGCGGAAAATTCAACCTTAAGTCGTTTCAATTCAGCGGCGCGTCCTGCTCCATTCGTACCATCGGTACCGCGCTTCGCGCCTATCAAGCAGAACATCAGTTCACGGTGAAGGGACGGATTGTGGTCGAACAAAATACCTTTTTGCTGGGTAGCTGGGAAACCGCTGAGATGCAATGCGTGCTGCGGTTTTACCGGAAACCAAGGCTGTTGCGTCGGGCCTACTGCTGCCTGTCATAAGATAGGCGCGAGGCTCGACATCGAAGCTGTGAAGAGGTCTCACCGAGACAGATAACTCAGAGAAGCGAGGCACTGGATTTAACAGGATGCTGCTGTAGTTGATATTCCTCTGCGCCACGAGTCAGGAAGCGCGCTCTGAATTACGGTGTCTCGGTACCTTTCTAAGCTCTAACGGGAGGGTCTCCCATGAAACATCGTCGAGGTTACTAGCCAAATTCCAGACGGGGCGCTCAGAACCATCAGGAGGAGTTGCTGCCACGTGTATTATGTGCGAAGTCATGACCTAGACCTAGATCAGTTCTTCTAGAGAACGGCTTACCCGGACGTTACCATACCTCTATAGAATCTTTCAAGACGTCGAACAACTGAATAGATCATGAGAATGGCGCATGAAACACGACACACTGACGCACCTCTAAGGCCGCAACAAGGCCTTCCAGAGCAGCCATACCGGTCGACCCTCCTGAACTTGTCAGGCCGAGCCCCAGTCTTTCCGGCTCTTCGCGGAGTTCCTTGATGATTACCTGTGGTTGCGCAAAGAAGTGCTTACCGAGTAGAGGCGACGGTCTCGTCTCCGCAGGTCCATAAGTGACCACCCCCAGGCGGAACTTTGGGCACCCAGTGTGAGTGCAGTCGAAGTTGACAGGCAGCTGATCTACTTACATGTGGATTTGCATGCAACTCTCCCAGACGATGGAGGAGAGGAAGGATGTACTCTGCTAGGGCTTGTCCCCACTCCGAGGCAAGTGCTAGTGACGCATCGACGACATATGCAATAGCAACCACTTCAACCATCGAGAATAGTTCGGAGGATCCTCTTGGCAAGGGCGCCGGGTTTGAATTTATCAGTTGCACTGTCACAATTGGCAAGACCGGTGATTACGTTGTCGATGAGGACGCTCTCGCGCTCGGGTAGCCGGTCTCAATATCGTGGCAGCAGGATGAGTGAAACTCCCAGGCCCGAACCGGGACTGCGTTGTGCATGTATTGAATACCTGGAGGGTCTCAACCATCCGTTGCTTACCGAGTCTCACGCCACATCGGCGCCCCGACGCTGTCGCATTTCTGGCAGCAGAAAGAGCAATAAGTAATGCAAGGGGTCACTACCTAGCTAAGCTTGGTAGATTGCAGTGGATGGGTAGGAGTGTCTGCGCATACACGTGCAACGGTACACATGTTTGGAGATTGAAAAAAAGGGAAACCCGCACACAGCATTAAAATACACGTCCGCGCGTCCATATACCGGGCCTACGACATCATCACCTCACGCCAATACCATAATACCACCACCCATGATCGCAAGAATGGATCCGAGACCGCCGAATAACCAACTCAGGTCCTGCCTCGGTGCCGCGGAGCTGGCAGCAGCGGTGCTGGCCGAAGCAATCCACTGGCTATAGTCCAAAATAGTACCGGAGCCCGTTGGCGTGGGCGTTGTAGTGGGTGCGAAGGACGGTGTAAACGTTGCTTCTACGGCGACGGTGTTACCTAGGTTGTGTGAGAACGAAGGTCTCGATGGTGACTGATCTCTCAAGTGGACTGACCTGCCGCGTCAGTAGTGGTATACGTATAGACTGTCTGCGTCACCCCGATAGCAGTCGGAGAGTCTTCAACAGCACCAGCGTTTTGAGTAGTCGTGGTAGATGTCGTCGCGGGCGATGTCGTCGTCGGAGTTGTGGTGATAGCAGTGGTCGTAGTGCGTCCCGTCAGTGTCGACCTGAACAGCGGTCAGTCGAGGAGAGAAGAAGGGGCGTGACGGCGTACAAAGTCTCTGTTGTTGCAAGGCCGAGTGGATCGAGGGTGATGACCTCGACGACTGTCAAGCCCAACCTGCGGAATGATGAGTGACAGATCGGAAGGAAAGTGCGGAGAATACAGACTCGTTTGTGGTCGTGACGGTTTGCCCATATGCAGAAAGAGCTAGCACAGCGGCGAAGGCAGCCTGAAGGAAAGCTGGTCTCATGTCGGGCGCGTCGTAGGCGACGGTGGACTGCACGGGGGCGGGGAGAGGGCCTGCTGCCAAGTTCGAGTTAGTGGGATGATGGCCGTCGCCTGCGGAGGTTTGTTTGTGGAGTTCTGGATGGTGACCGGGGACTCTGGACACGGTGCCCCCGAGTAGTCATGTGACTGGGGGACTGGGACTGCTCAAAAGGGAAGGCGCTGTGACAGAAGACTGAGAGAGGAATATGGCAGATCGATTGGGCGTCACGGTCCAGCTTGCCGTCACTCTCTCCAACGCCCTCCGCCTCCCCTTCTTCTTCAGACCGTTCTCTTCCTCCGTCCCCGCTCTCGCGAAGGCAAAAAAGAACATGCCACCCAAGAAAGCAGCAGCGCCTGAGAAGAAGGCCATACTCGGCCGCCCGAGCAACAACCTCAAGGTCGGAATCGTAGGTCCGTTCCAATTTTACGTCAAACAAATTTCGCCCGACCTTGTTTCCGGTGTAGGCTTGCCAAACGTCGGAAAATCGTCGTTCTTCAATGTCTTGACTAAGACCGGTCAGCACACGTAGTCCCTCCGCGCATAACGTGTCGCGCCTCACTGTGCGCTCTTCTAGACCTTGGCGTCGCGCGGAACTATCCCTACGCCACGATGTACGTCTCTCGCATCACTCTACCGTATCCAACGTTCTCACCCCAACCCCCCCCCCACTATCCAGCAACCCAGAAGAGGCGCGTATTCCCGTACCGGATGCGCGATTCGACTGGCTTTGCGAGCTCTACAAGCCGGCGTCCCGAGTTCCTGCCCATTTGACGTGTCTTGATATCGCTGGTTTGACCGCGGTAAGTTCTACGTATATTCCGCGCAGGGCGCCAGCAAACTGCGGTTCAGGGAGCGTCCACAGGCGCAGGTCTCGGGAATGCCTTTCTGTCGCATGTGCGTGCCGTCGATGGCATATTTCAGGTTGTTCGTGCCTTCGATGATGCCGAGATTATCCATGTCGAGGGCGATGTCGATCCCATACGCGACATGGAGATCATCCAGACAGAACTTCGATTGAAAGATATCGAATGGGCTGAAAAACATCTTGACGGTTTGAAAAAAACTGGTCGCGCCCTCGGAAGCAATAGTTTGGCTGACAAAGCGAAGAAAGAGGAGATTGTGAGTGGATTTGGCATGCTGTGATCATATTGAC
Source organism: Daedalea quercina L-15889 (assembly GCA_001632345.1). Taxonomy (NCBI): domain Eukaryota; kingdom Fungi; phylum Basidiomycota; class Agaricomycetes; order Polyporales; family Fomitopsidaceae; genus Fomitopsis; species Fomitopsis quercina. The sequence continues at coordinate 42,404 of KV429098.1, forward strand.
CTTATATTGTGTCTTGCGCCCAAGGCTACAGTCGAGAAGATTTACAAAGTGTTGACCGTCGATCAAAAGGACGTTCGAAAGGCGGATTGGACAAACAAGGAGGTGTGTATCCCTGTCACTACCGTTGTGATATGCCACGTCTGCGCTGTGACCTGTAATATTGGCCTTGTGCTTGTCAATATTGGGTATTAGCGTCATGGTACTGTTTACTCGCCAGTAACCATGGTGCGATGCGCGCGCATACCTGATTCGCTTAAGTGATGATAAAGAGCAGTATGCTCGATTTAACCCAGCTCGCTGAGGCGGGAGTAACGCCCCGTTATGCCTATGAGAAAACATTGCCTCTGAAATCTTTTTCTGTTCTGTTACCCTTAGGAATCGTGGCGAGTTACGGACGCTGACAATTGTTTGATAGATCGACGTGGTGAACGGCTTGCAGCTTCTTACGGCGAAGCCCGTCACGTATCTCGTCAATCTAAGTGAGAAAGACTACGTTCGCAAGAAGAATAAGTGGTATGTGTCACTGAGTGAAACTGCCAATTGTCATCTTCACAAGGCGTAGGTTACCGAAGATAAAGGCCTGGATTGATGAAAACAATCCTGGCGATCCACTCATACCCTTTTCCGTGGCGCTCGAGGAACGACTCGTTAACATGTCGGATGAAGAACGAGCGGAGGAAGAGAAGAGGATAGGTGCTGTGAGCGCCCTGCCGAAGATCACTACCGCTGGCTATACCAGCCTGGATGTAAGTGTTGAGCCATTTACTCCGCTGCATCTCTGCTCATCGTGTTTGGTGTAATTAAGTTGATTCGCTACTTCACTTGCGGACCGGATGAAGTCCGAGCCTGGACCATTCGTCGTGGGACAAAAGCACCGCAGGCTGCAGGCGTCATCCAGTGAGTTTGCATCATGCTTTGACGCAGTTGCTGTCTACTCAGTCTGCCAACAGCACTGATTTCGAGAACAAATTCGTGTGTGGTGAGATTATGAGTTACAATGACCTCAAAGAGCTCGGCAGCGAGACTGCAGTCAAGGCTGGTGGTAAGCTGCGCCAACAGGGCAAACCGTATGAAAGTGAGTCAGCACAACCATGGTCAGAAGTATTTCTAACCATATGATGAGTGGTTGATGGTGATATTGCTTATTGGAAGTCTGGTGCATGAATTGTATTGATGTACCATATAATGATATCACAATGCAATTTGTAGTCCTAAGTAAATGATATAGGAGAATAAGTTAAGAGATTCTGCATTGTAAGCACTCAAACCTGTAGGATCATATCAGTGTTATAATGTAGATGTAAATTTTGCATGGTGGGTCTAGTCACTGACTCCAGTGTGGGCATAATATTGCAACATGTAGGAAATTGATGGTCAGTATTTGCAGAGGGCTGAGTGATTCTGGCAGTGTATCAGTCAGTGCCAATTGATGCTGATGGTATTGAATGCTATATTGGGCTGGGGTCTCAGTCACCCTTAGGTACTTGGTCACTGCACCCTCACTCTACAATAAACCCTTATATCATCATGACATAGCCTGTCTGTGCATCCATTTAAGGTGGTTTGGACAAGCAAGTTTGTCCAGGGTCTATGGGAGGACAACACATGATGGACACAGTGTGCATCATGATGCACTTTGATGACAGTGATAATACACTTTGCCAGCTACCTGTCAAAGTGTACATCATTGCCCCTGTACTTTGCTTTGCTTCACTCCTGGTCTTGTTCTGCATCATGGTCTCTTGAGTATATATAGGCTTCTCCCTCATCTCTCTTCTCCTCATTGTCTCTTTCTCACATTGCATACTCGATAGTCCCATTGACTTTTGAGTACCACTTTGTTTTCACAGGCATTCCAAAAGGCAAGAAGGTCCTACCTCATGGCCCCAATGGATGCTTCCTGGCTGCCAGCACTGCCACATCTAGCTGCTCTATCAAATCTCCCAACATGGTCAATGCCTCTGATAGCTCTGGACCCAGCACTATGCCTTCGCAGTCATCTTCTGGTATCCACTTGACAAACAAGCAATTTCAGCAGCTGCTTGCTTCATTCAATGCAAGCTCTCACTTGATGGACTCATCAAACACTACTTCCATGTCCACTGCAGCAGCCCCTTTGCAGATCACTGGCACATTGCTTCCAATGTTCCCCATGGCCCCCAGTGTTGCACACTTATTGTCCATGCAGTGGACTGTGCTATCAACTTACCTGTTAGGGTGTTGAGAGCTTGAGGCACACAAAGGTTGTGGATATGACCTTGGGATTAAGTGCTATGCTACAGGGGTTTATATACACCTAGGAGGGTCACTTAGTAAGCTACTGTATAGTAGTGGACCACAGTCACGTGTTCAATCCAAGGAGCTGTGTAAGCACAGCATGACTTGGTATGAGTTGGGATGAGTCATATCATGACTAAGCATGATGACATGAGACAGCTGCCAATAATGGTGCTTGTTCAACACCCAGCACAACATCTCAACTTGGTATGTCCTTGCTTGATCTTCTTCCCATGGTCAAGGCAGGTGTGCTTCTGGATATCACATGTCACGGCGTTGAGCCAAGCAACCTATACAAGCTTAACTTGAAGTACTGTGATAAGGTGGAGTGTTCCATGCTTGATCTCTCTGGAGGGACAATCACTCTTTGGAAGACAACAACAAAGGATTACCCATCCTACAACTCTCTCTTGCTGCCGCTGATGGTCTACTTCTTGATTCTCCTTGCCTTCACCTCAAGTAACAACACTTTCCTCACTTTTCAAGTGGGCAAGGCAGCTATGGTGATCTCTGTTGAGCTCGGAATATAATCCGCATTTATGCGATGTATTTCGAGTCTCTGTGCCCTGCCCAAGTCCTTGGGCGACCTGTGTTGTCTCCATCATGGTCTAGAATGGTCTATATACCAGTACGCTCATTCCCCTAATTTTCTCCGCATTATTCTGCATTTTCTA
>KV429098.1:57157-91313 GCA_001632345.1 Daedalea quercina L-15889
GGAGATCAAGGGTTCAACTCCCACATCCTGCAAAGATTAAAAATAGGGCAAAGTCCGTAGAAAATGCGAAATAATGGGGAGAAAATTAGGAGAAGGAGCGTACTGGTAAAGAGACCGTTCTAGACCATGATGGAGACAACACAGTCCACCCAAGGACTTGGGCAGGGCACAGAGACTCGAAATACATCGCATAAATGCGGATTATATTCCAAGCTCAACACAACTCCCTCCACTGCCAGAACCATTAGAAGTCAATGGTGAGGAGTACAAAGTAGAATGCATCATGGATTCCCAGTTCTTCTGTCATCAGCTACAGTTCAAAGTAACATGGGAAGGCTACGGTGAAGGGCACAGTAGTGGGAACTGGCCAAGGATGTCATGAATGCTCAGGAGGAGATCAACAAGTTCTATGCACAGAACCCGAATGCACCTCGCAAGCTCACTGTGTCAGTTTTTGCTGGGCTCCAGTGGTGACCCAGGGAAAATCTGACTGAAGGTGTGACTACCAACCTTGAGTGGGAAGGTGGTAGGTCACCAGATAATGGTGTGTTGAGGATGACACATTTTTAGGAGGGGGGTAATGTCATGGATATGATGGATGGCCCCTATTGTTCGCTTATTTTCCTCTATTTTCCTCACTTTACCATGGACACTTTACTGTACCAGTATGCTAGACTTTGCCTGGAATGGCCTTCTGACTGGTCACATGACAAATACCATCACATAACAGGGTTTATCTTGTGACTCATATCATGTGGCTCAACTTATGTAAGCATCCAGACACTAGGCAGCCTGGGCCTCATCTGACTCATCCTGACTCCCACTGACTCACTCTGACTCATATGTACATGTGACTGATTGTTCAGTGTCATTAGATGCACAGCCTGCCCTCAACCCCAGTAGTATATATAGACCCCTGTATGCTGCCTGGCACCTCATCTTGACCTCTTGAGAGTGCCAGGTAAGCCGCTCCCTTTGTACTTAGGAGTAGTATGCTAACTTGAGAGTGCTAGTTGTCTTTGAATGCTAGTTGGCAGACCAGTGTCTTGTGCCTGCACCACTCAGGAGGTTAAGTATTGTTCTTGCACATTTCCCTTGCTCCCGTGTGCATGTGACCTCATGTCTGTGACAGCTGCCATTCATGCAAGTGAACAATGCTTGGACGGTGAAGATTGCACCAGCCAGTAAGGAGCAGTTGGATCCGATGGCACATGCCAAAGTCCATAATACATGTGGAATAACATGGAGAAAATTAGAGGAAGGAGTGTAGAGACCATTGTAGACCACAGCAGACATGCCACAATTCACCCAAGGACTTGGGCAGGGCACAGAGACTCAAAACATATTGCATAAATGTGGATTATATTCTGAGCTCAACAAAGGTATCAGATTGTCTTATCATATTGGTGATCTATAGGCTCTGTTTGGCACATCCAGCTCCCACAGAGCTGATATGGGTTAGTCCACCCCAGTGTTGAACTGCTACCTCATTTCAGCTGTTAGCTGAACCAGTTTACCTTGGATCAGTTCATCTGTCCTGGAATGGTTAGCAGTTAGAATGTTCTGCATTGCTATAGAACCTAGTTACTATGGGATTGTTCTAGAATAGTGTTGCTATAGGATACATCTCCAGAGTAATATATTATTCTAGAAGCTACACTTCTAGAATTCCTATGTAACATGGAAATGGGGATTCCCCATAGCCTTGTCACTTTCTCATGGTTGTTATGCTACTATGTGGTCTCATTCCTATGCTATGGCTTCGCTTTTTCATGTCATACAGATATGTCATGCTTTGTAAGTAGTCACATGTCAGTATCTGCTCATGTATATATACTGGGCTGTCTACCCCTCAGAACACATCAACTTCTAATGCTCTCTGGTGTGCCTAAGGAGTCTTCCCTCTCCTATACCTCTGAGTATAGTTAGGTATGTCCTCTGCTTACTATTTAGTAGTTGCCTTCTGCTACTGAAGCCACTCCCTTTCATACTCCTTGTTTTTGTTTAACACCCAGTGCATCCAATGGTTTGGTTTGGAGCAGCAGCATCACAACCTTCTTTCAGGCTTCCAATATTCAGGCATGTTGAGCTCAGAATATGATCTGCATTTATGCAATGTATTTTGAGTCTCTGTGCCCTGCCCAAGTACTTGGGTGAATTGTGGCATGTCTGCTGTGGTCTACAATGGTCTCTACACTCCTTCCTCTAATTTTCTCCGCATTATTCCGCATTTATTATGGACTTTGGCCTATTTTTAATCTTTGCAGGATTTGGGAGTTGAACTCTTGATCTCCCAAATATCCTGCTTCTTTTCCCTTCTTTTTTGCTTCTCTGTTGCTTTTCACACCCTGTGGCTTCTGCAGCCACATAGGATATTCCCATGTATGTAATCCATGCCATAGACAGCACACTGAGTTGAGCTCCAAGTCCTTAAGACTTACAAAGCTCAACTTAGGCTTGTAGAGTATTTTCCTCTCAATGATAAGACTTACAGAGCTCATCTTAAGCCTATGGAATCACTCTGAGGCACACTGCAGCTATTAAAGCATGGAGATGATATTTTACTGCTAATTTAGCAAACACCCAATGATTAACATGTAATGCAATATTAAAACCAGTGACTCCAGGAGATTACCTTATCATTGCAAGGAAACCACTAAACCACATTGCACCATAGGACAGAAGTCTCCAATCAAGTTCCTATGGAAAATAGCATTAGGTACTCAACATGAAAGGTCGGACATCCCCAAAGGGGGTTGCAAACAACCTGTCACCAACAGTGCTGCCACCAGCAGCTCACACTATCAGAATATGAGGTTTTGCAGGCTGTTCTCATATAGTGGGGGCACAGGAAAGGAGTGGTAGGAGCCACAGTGGGCATCTAAGTGAGATGAAATTTGAGGTTAACATGCAGTGAGGGTGAAGGAATGGTCCAGCCTTCTTTGCATTGCTTGATTGTAAGTGAGCTTTACCCCCTTTAACTATGCTAATGAGCATACGGCACAGCATAAATGGTGCATAAGCCAGAACAAAGGTGAATTGAGGAACCATAGGTATCTTTTTTAGTAAAGGAGAGTGGTCCAGCTTTTGGACACTGGCACTTCTACTCTTTCTATATCTGGTAGTCTATAGCTGTTTCACTTGCTCTCCACACCATCCACACAGCTGACAGCAGTGCTGGAATGACAGGCTCCCCATGCTGTCCATTCACCACAAGTACATTCTCATCCTATGAGTTCCATACTGCTCTCCCTGATTTGTTTGTAGAGCTGACATCTACACAAAGACAAAAATGCAAGGAAGCTTATGTATGATTTTGCTGCAAGTCCTCTGGCTGATAAAGGTAAAAAATGTGTGCATGGAGGGAAGTTCAGTTGAGGATGTATTAGATGGTGATCTAGAATATGTGGATGATAGGTCTGGTAAAGAGCAGCCCAGACAGGTGTAGGCTCACTGCTCCCGTAGCTCAGTTATATCATAAATGAGCCCAAATATTCAATTTGACTGAGGCTTCCATTGACTCGATTCTCGGACAGAGAAGAAATATACCACCCAGTACAGCAGGTGAGCGCTTAGCGAGTTCAGTACCGATAAGGGATACTTTCAAGGACACAGGTGATCCGGTGCGGCGCACGGGCAGCCTGCTAGTACAGTTCACAAGCCTTCTGTGAAACGAGACTCCGCGGGCGCGGGTCCTGCCCCAGAAGGTACCTCGTTAGTTGTGACCAAATCATTAGCATCATCGCCAGTAGCGGCTCGAGGCGATCTTCCTTCCGGTGCCTTCTCTTGCTGTCGTTTGCTAGGTCGCCTAGATACATCGGCCCCACCCTCGCTCACATTGCCCTCGACATGAGGCTTCTTATCCACCTTAAGAAAACGTTAGTTGTGTCATACAACCCCTCTGTGAATACAACGCACGGGGTATCCGTTGGGGCCAAAATCTGTGGTATATCCACCATGTGTGTAGTCCGGCGGGCCGGTCTCATCCTCACCTTCGCCAATCTCCCGCGCCTGCTCGTAGACTTCATCATCTTCGACGTCCTGCTCCTCCTCCACGCTCGACCCTTCTTCCTCGTCGTCCTCTGCCTCGTCTTCACTTGTGTAGCCTGCAGCTCGGACAGCCGCCGCGACTGGTCCGCTCCGCTCCATTTGCTCACTAGCAACGAGGTACCGCGCGCAGAGCATGCGTATATCGTTCCACCACTCCATCATATCGTCGTGCGAGCGCCCTCGGAATGCCCACGCTCGGCCGCTACTGTTCCCTCGCCCAGTCAGCGACCGTCCGAGTCCACGGAAGGAACCTGTCTTGACTGAACCGCTACCGTCCTTGCGCTCCTCGATATGGAACTTATGGCTCTTCGCACTCGGAGCTGACGGAGGTCCAAGGGTGCAGAGAGGCAGGAGCAGACTCCATACTGGCTTGTCCGCCAACGCCGGGTCGGACGATGCGTACTCGTGCAAAAATCCAGCGGGTGTAAGAACGTAGTATGCCTCGCGGTACGCCCTGGTGTACCGTTTCTTCCGCTCGAGGAGTCCAGTGTGTACAGGAATGACGGAAGGGTCTTCTTTCGATGGATAGGCGATGTTCTGTGGGTCGCGCAGAGGCGTCTCAGGGTCCACCAGGTGGTCCTCCCTCGCGGCGAAGGCGATCCACTCCCTGTCTGGGGACAGCGCGGACATATCGCGCTCCATGGTATTCCACGTCTCCCGAATTCTCGTGTCCATGCGAGTCCGCCATTCCGCGTATGTCGACCAAGCGGACTGAAGAGCCTGGATCAAAGAGGCCTCGAATACAGCCGATGATGACTGCGTCAGGAGCAAGGACTTTTGAAGGGCGTTCTCGGTGTGGACTTGTTTCACGAGTTGGCGCGCAACGGCCTGGTTGGCAACGTACGGATCGGTCTTCGCGGTGACACTAAGTGGCGTATTCTTGAGGATGGAGATATTCGTCCCCAAGTCGCCGATGAACTTAGCAGAGAGCTCACGTTCTTTGGCGACAGCTGTGGCGAGCTTGCCAGTATCATTCTGGATGTTCTGTAGGAGGTGCTCATCTAGAATTGTACTAATTATGTAGCAATAATCGCTCACTTTGATATGTGCCTTGATCTCAGCGCGCAGCTTCTGCAGATGCTGCACAATGGAACCATCGACAGTCCGTCCTAGATTCGCGTGTTCGTCTGCAATCGAACGCGTACGGTCTCGTATTCCGTAGTAGATATCCTACTTGCCGTTGGAGTACATATGATGGAAGGCACGCGCATATACTCACCTGTAGTCCACCCTCCCCCAAGAACTGGTTGCCCGAGCGAAACGGCACCTGGATGACGCCAGCCAGCTTAGTCATTTCTCGCGCAACATTGTTCTGGATGTCTGCGATGCCTTCAAAATATGCGATGAGTTGCTTCACGATGATCTTCCACGCGGTGAACCGCTCAATGAGAATGTCGGAAGGACGCAGGTCATGCGGGGCAATGCTCTTCTTGATGAGTGACTGCGAGCGCGACACTGTTGAACCATGCTTGCTGGCACGCGAGACGGACCTCGCGCGTGAGATTGAGACGGCGTCACGGTCGGACTGCATGGCGGGAGGAGATGGAAAGGGAAGCACGGAGCGAGCGGACGCCAAGGCGGAATATAAGGCGGGACATCACCGCGCGGATTCGACCTTCCAGCGCCGTCCTGACGTCATTCCGCCTTACCCACATTAGGCAAGTCCAAACGCGACATAGAGAAACACAGCGGGAACTCAGGACACTCTTCAAATCAACGAGGAGTATCCGTGATCAAGCGGGAAAAGGAGAGACTATATGGGTAAAAGCACAGCTAGCGTAACGCTCTATTCCACGTTATACCCGACCAGACTCCTCCGCCCAATGATCTCTCCAATCTACGCCCAGCAAGGAACCCGACGCAAACCGAGTTCGGTATCCGTTAGCAAAGCAGCTTTTGTGTGCATACAATACACTCACTTTGAAGATGCCATACGCCTCGACCGCGTACACGCCGACCTTCGTCCACTCTCCCGATCGTACGAGTTCCCGCCAGTACGCGGGGCTGGCGGCACGCGACCAGAGGGTAGAGTATGCGTTCTGGAACGCAGCTAAAGACGTTGGCGGCTGCATACGCTCCGCGGTATAGACCTGCTTGAGGAACTCGCGTGCCACAGAAAGGTTATATAGTAGAGGTTCCCGGTAGGCTAAGAACGCGGAGTATCAGCCTTGAACATACGTAGATATTTCCCGAGTACGCAGCAACACCACACACTGGAATTAAACGATGGCAGTGGCGATAACAGCAGGCACAAGAAACTGCGAACAGAAGACTAGACTCACATCCCAGCATATTACCAGTCTTCTCGCCAACCGGGCCCATGTATTTCTTGCCTACCTCCACTGCCTGACCCAACCGCTTTCCTGCTGCAGCCACTACCTCCTGAGCCTTTTTCTGGGCCTCCTCCGTGTTCAGGTTCATGCCTCCTCCAGGCGAGCTCGACGCGAAGCGCCTCTGCACATGCGCGTGTGGACGCAACTGCGCGAGACGGAATGGGACGGAAGCGCGCATCTTCGTATTGTGCTTCTGCCCTGTGTCCTAGCCTGAATCTAGGGAAAGATGCGGGGAGTGCAAAAGAGGACGAGCGGGGACGTGGTCGGTGACGGCAACGAGAAAATGCAATGTTACCGCTGCCCGTGCTGGCGAGCTCGGAAGGGCCCGGCACACCCGGTGGCGCCGGGCGCTTCCGGCGAGGCCAGGCCGATCGCGTCCCGCTCTGCGGGACCGCGTGTTATCTAAGTAACCCACGACAATGGCAAGCCGTGCGCGCCTTGATCGATTCTGTCCACCGAGCTACCAGACGAGCTCGCTCCACTCTCAGACGAACCCGACTCCCGACTTGCTCTCGACCGCCAACATTGCTTTGCGCGAACTCATCCTGAGCCATGTCTGACGAATCTTACTTGTCTCGCGCCCACTACGGGAAGGATAAGGTGCGCGTCTTCCGTATCGTCCGGGAAGGCGCGGCGCACCGAGTGGTCGAGTACAACGTTACTGCACTTGTAGAGGGTGACATCGATGTCAGGTGAGCAGTTATGCTCTATGATCTCATACGGATCGAAAGTCGTCTTTAGAATTCCCGCGTCAGTATCCCTTGGCTCGGAACTGTGCGGCTGATTATTATTCACTGCAGCTACACGCAGGCGGACAACTCGGTCGTGGTCGCTACTGATTCCAGTACGTGCAACTCTTTTGGTCCAATTTCAAGGGTTCACGCCACATTCTCATCACAGTGAAGAACATTATCTACTGTGCGTCATCGCGTATGCGTTTTGTGTCCGTGCACCCATCCGCGATACTCCTCCAGACCTCGCGAAAACGTCTCCACACGTTCTCAGCCCTGAACGCTTCGCTGTCCATATCGGAACGCACCTTGTCTCCAAGTATGAACACCTCCACAAGGCATTCATCACCGTCGAGAAGCTGCGCTGGGCTCGCATACCCATCGTGAATGACTTTGAGCCCGTCAAGCTGCACCCGCATTCGTACTTCCGGGATGGCGACGACAAACGGTTCACCAGTGTTGAGGTGAGTTCAGTGTTGCTAGCCGTCCACAGTGTGATTGGGCTCCACCGACGGATCTTTTTGAACGCCTAGATCGACGCCACCCTGGGGAAGGATTCGATCATCGCGAAGGTCACGTCTGGCATCAAGGATCTTCTCGGTGGGTAACGCTGCATCGCCTCTCTGGGATATATCGGAGCGTATCAGTTTGTTGATCCACGTGCGCAGTGCTCAAGTCTACCGGCTCCGCCTTTGAGAACTTCATCCGCGATGAATACACGACCCTCGTCGAAGTGAACGACCGGATCTTCAGCACGTCGATCGATCTTTCCTATGTGTATCGCCCATTCGCTGTTCCGCCGCTGAAGGACGACCTGCTCCTCGAGCTTGAGGTTACCAGCGAGGACGCCAAGGAAGGTACGGCATGGGAGGGCGACACAGTCGCGGATAACGCGCGAAAGATCACGCTCGAGACGTTCGCCCTGGACGAGAGCGCGAGCGTGCAGGTGTGTCACCCACAACAGAGGTTGTCGAGGATCGAGGAGATTAATGCTGACATGTCATTTCAGGCCACGTTGTACAAGATGGCACAGAAGATCATTGCTACGAACAAGTTCGTGGACCAGGTTACGTATACGCTGCCTAATAAGCACTACGTCCCCGTGGACATGAAGTATATGGGGATCGACAACCAGACACCGTTGAGTATCCATTTCGTATTCGCTTTTTGTCATCTTGCCGCGACGCTTCTGGCCCTGGTTGTTGGCGTCCGCTATAGCCACCGAGGTGACTGGCATGGCCGGAACGAGGACTCGGCGCCGGTGATTTATGTACTCGGGGTTTGATATGCGTGCTCGGAGTCTATCGGGGCAGGGCGCATCTGGTCTTGGTCGAGTTCAAGTCAGAGCTCGGGCTTGGGGACGACGAGAAAGCAGAGGGGCCAGTATTCTCGAGTGCTGCAGTCGAGTGGGCCAGTCGGATCGCTGAGAACGGATGCCCGCTGTGTGTGCTTCCGTGCGCAGCAGATATCTTCGATTCGGGGGTAGTTTCGCGAGAAGCGCGGGTGTGCAATGAACGGGATGGTGGTTCGATGACCATATAGCGGATGGGATGCGATACGAGCCGCCGGGGAAGAGACCCTCGCTGGCTGGCGAGGGTGCAGACAGAGCGTGCCATCTGATTAGAGCGTTTGGGGGTGCGATGGGGGCAGACATTCCCATGAGGGCGGTGAACGGTTTTGTCTTTGTGCGAGAGCAGCGTATGAGCTGCGGGGGCTATATCGGACGCTAGCTGTCCACGCGACGCTTGTCTCGCGATGGCGACGCTGATGTCCACGTGCGCCGTGACGCTTCGGTGTGACTGCGCAGCGCGTGGGCGTGGGCGCGCGGCGTCCAACGTCGGGCGTCGGGCGTCGGGTGGCGGGTGGCGGGCGGCGACGGTGGCGGTGGCGGTGGCGGGTGGAGGAAGGCATTCTCGCTGACTGGGTCTGGACTGGCTGCAGATCGGAGGCGGAGGTGTTCGTGCCACTGACGGCGCCAAGGTAGGCACGGTCTGGACTGGTCTGCGTGGGGCGCGATGGGATGACGCGCATTTCCTTTTGCAGCGGCCTGATCTCGGCCACAATCTCGCGACACTGATAGGTGGTGACGTCACCGTGGGATATCGTGGCACTCTATCTGGCGTCGGTGTGCGCGACCAGCAGCCTGGCGCAGGCGTCGTGCGTCGTGCGTCGTGCGTCGTGCGGTGGTGCAGCAGGGCGTACATACTTACGAGAGGCGGGGTACCTACCGATGTGTACGTACCGTACAGCGTGTGACGGCGTAATGACGTGTAACGCAGAGCGAGAGATTGAGTGTGGGCGTGAGCGTGACCGGACTGACGTTGTGACGGAGATCAGGGTGACGTCAGGCGGGGGCGTCTGATGCTCCACTTGGTGAGGAGTGTTTAGTGGGTGTTTGGGCCGACCCCGTCTTTCCTTTCTCCCAGTCTCCACCAGCATCTCTCTCCCAGTGCCATGGCCGGCGACCACAAGGTGCGTTCCTTGCCGCCGCCCTCCCGCCCCTCCTCGTCGTCCGTCGCGTCCTGCTCACCCTCTCCCGCAGTGTCCAGTCTGCCAGTCCACATTCACTCGGCCCCAGCATGTCGCCAGACATATGCGCTCGCGTAAGTCCATGCTCCGCCCACCCGCTCCCATTCTCTCTCCCACTCTCCCCACCGACGCGCCTCCATGGAGTTCGCGTCCCCCGACGACCTACTGCTTCCTTCTTCGCATCGCACAGCCCCCCTCTCCCGATACTGACTCCCCTTGCTCCCCACAGACACCGGCGATCGGCCGTACAAGTGTCAGCACTGCGGCGACCAGTTCGCGAGGAGGTATGCGCCTCGTCTCCTCGGTTCCGCTTCCTGATCCTCACCGCCTCCCAAATCACGTAGTGATCTCCTTTCGAGGCACGTAAACAAGTGTCATGCATCAGAGAAGCCTCCGACCACCACGCTCCCCAACCGTCGCAAGGGCTCCGCCGCCGCGTCCAGAGCAACCACCTCCAAGCAGGCCTGCGACCAGTGCGTAACATCAAGTCTTCCCTGTGATGGCGCAAATCCTTGCTGTGCGTCTCCCTCCGAGCACGAAGATGTTACGAGCGCTAATGACTAAGATGCACACAGCCAAGTGCGTCCAGCGCAAGTGCCGATGCACCTACGTCAAGTTTTCGCGCCAGACCATGCCCCAGGGCCCAGGGCACCCGGTCCCAAACCAGATTCCTCCCGCAGGCCGCGGCCTTCTCCCCGGCTCCTCACGTCTACCAGAGGATTTTGTTCTAGCTCCTCCGCAGTCCTCATTCGGTTTCCCCCCGATGTACTCTGCCGCCGGGAGCGACTACGCGCTCCCGCCCGCCTCCGCCCTGTACCCTGCTGGGTTCTCTGCAGACGGTACGGCCACGAATCCCACTCTCTCGCTACCCGCTGGCGCCTCACCGGAGCTCATTGCCCGGTACAGGGCTGAGCTTCTTTCACGTGCCAATGTACTCCCTCATCAATCCAGCATTTCCTTGAACGGCGCACAGGCAGCTAATACGACGGACGGTGTCCTACCTGCGCATCCTCTCTACAATGATCCGCAGGCCCAAGTGTCCTTCAATCGTTACTCGCTCCCGATGCCTGCAGCTTCCAACAATTGGGCGCAGGATGCACAGCAGTCGCAGCAGTCCTTTCATGCCCTGGACGAACACCGAAAGGATTATGGCACAAGTTACCCAGGAGCGCGCGACTCCTTTCATGCGCGAGAAGGCAACGTCTCCTCAGGAGCGGGCGAACCGTCGCTTCAGACCCATCCTCCCGCGTACGGATCAGCGTTTCCGACCCTATCCTCCGCCTCAGGAAGCGCGGGAGGCTACCATGGGGCCGGCATCTACCATAACCAACGGTCCGAGAGTCTGAGCGAGGATTTCAGTAGTGACGGTGGTAGCACGAACCACTCACACTCATTGCCAGGCAGTGCGCAATCCAGCAATGTTCACTTGCCCTTGCCTGATCAATCACAGGCACGCCCGTCATACTCCCTGCCCGGCTTCACGCACCTTGACCCTGCGAATGCCAATAACCGGGAGGCCAACAACTCGAACAATGGCAGCTCTCAGAGCGGCCCGAACAGGAACGAACCTGCGTTTGGACAGGACGGTCAGGGTGAGGGAGGCTTCTCATCTGCCTTCGGGCTCATGTCACTCGATGATCCCAACGTCCTCGCCGGGCTCGCTTCAGATTCGGCGCCATTTTTCTCGAACCTCACACCTGGAGCCTCAGGGCTTAGTTTGCAAACACCGACCCAAGATATACTCGCGGCCCTGAAGACTGGCAAGAGCGACGGCGACAACAAGGATATGCGCGACTTCTGGAAGATGTATGTCAGGACGCCGCTGAGTGGACCGGGGGCGAACAACGGGTTTTCGCTCGCTACGCCGACAGGTCCTGGGCAGATGCTTGGCGTGGGTAGACCTTCGCCCACGCGTAGGCACTCTCGCGTGGCCAGCCTACCGAGTATTAAGACACCCACGGCGCTCTGTGACTCGAACTCGGGCGCATTTCCTTCGCTGAGCCGATTCCCGCTCCACATACCTAGTGACGCATCCCGAGGCCACCGAGGCCAGCAGGAGGGGGAACAGCGCAACGAGGGGAACGGGAATGTATTCTCGAGCATGCGCACCACGCTGTATGATGCCGACGACCTGAAGAGCTATGAACAGGCTGTGCTCGCGCGCAAGACCCCGATGAACCTGAATCTGGTACCGAAGCGGCGAGGTACCATGCCTGCTGGGACTGCTCCGCCGAGTAGCCTCCAACAACAGGCTCAGGATACTCCCAATAGTGACAAGGCAAACAGCACGAGCCCGAACATGCCCCATCTCCCATCAAACAAGATTCCAGACCTGCTCAACCGCCCGTCGTCGTCGTCGTCGATAAACTCCTCGCTCGCGCACGCTTTCGGAGGCGCTGAGCGACCATCGCCGAAGAGTGGTCCTCAGCCGCAGACACAAATGATGCGTCCGCCGTCTGGCGGTTCATCCTCGACTACTGCCGTCGGGAGCGACGCTGGTACAGACTCGGACTCGTCGTATCGACCGTCGTTCAAGCGGCTCGCCTCGCAGACGCTTGGCCCCGAGCACACGAAGCGTGCCTTGCTTGGTCCTGCCGGTTGGGACGACGACGCTGCAGACGATGATGATGATGATGACGCCAGCTATGGTCGACGAAGTTTGAGCGCTGGTGCGGACGAGTCGAACCAGTATGGCGCGGTCTATGATAGGCCGATGGTTGCCCTCCCCGACCGCCACCGCCGTCCTAGTGTGCCGACGACAGACAAGCCGTTGCGTGTGCGCATGGAGCAGTCGGCTGCGCCTAGCTGAATGCGTGCGTACGTCGCCGATTATTGATTGGCAAAGAAGTGCAGCATGCCCTCAGCTGTGCCCAAAGAAAGGTCGACTGATGAGTCGCGCTTTGTTCTAGTGTATGTTCTCCTAATGACTGCTTTGACGGAACCACCGGCATGCGGACGTTCACCTTTTGAGTGGCGACATGCCTGTGCGCCCATATCGTATACCATGTCTGTTTGTCTGTGCTCCGCGCTCCGTCCCCAAACCTGGTGTTCGGGACGGGACCCTCGAGTGATATAAATTGTAGGCAGTCGTGACACGCGCACCCCTACTCCGCTCCATCCCCCGTTGGTCCTCCAGCTCTTGCACAATTTGCCGGTGACTGCCATTATGTCCATACTGCATGTTGAAACAAACGTAGCGTAACGTACCTGTATGATTAGTGACGTGTTGTATTTTTGAAACCGTGTAGATGTGCTGCGATGTTCAAGCAGACTTTTCCATGTCGTGTAATCAAAGAACACTTACTTTATTACATGCTTCCACTTACTCACGACGAGCCTGAGGCGCAGCTGTTTCGGATCTGCGTCGACGTGCGACGGACTTCTCCGAGGGGATGCCGCTACCCATAAGTACTTACAGCGAACTGAGTAGATGGTGTCTCGATGGTGGCCCGTCTTGACATCCTACCACTGCTGCTGTTTACTTACCCCGTGTGTGAAAAGCCACATAGTTCCCTCTTTAACAAGACGTCTATCCGTTGCAGCCCGGTTTAGCCTTGTATGGCTTGGGCGAGCGGCGATATAAGGGAAATATTGCCACAGATTGAGGAGGTAGATCTGCCACATCCTTCAGGGCCTTTACTCTCATCTTTTGTCACAGAAGCTGTGGACTGGGCCCAGTATTTGCCGCTCGATAATTGAGTGCTAGATTATCCGCGGGAGAGGCTGTTTCAGTGGTCTCTGAATGGGCCTACATCATTGACTCAAGCAAATCTGTTAGCTCCACTTCTTGCGTTGGCCCGCGAGCGATTTGGTCACGTCACGTGACCTTGTTCAACTCTTGGTGGCGTCTAAGTGAAGCGCACCCTATCTATTATCTGAGAACTGAGAACTCTCACTAGACCACCATGGACATACCGTGCATCATCCAACCCTCGAGCTCGACGGAGCCACACACCCACACTGTAGTCTTTCTACATGGACGTGGCGACAACGTAGGCAACTTCCGAAAAGCGTTGGCCTACTCGCGGGACTCCCGCGGCCTCACCCTTGCCGACGCCTTCCCCTCCTTCCGCTGGGTGTTTCCGCAGGCTCCCCTGCGCAAGTGTGCTAGCTCTCCCAACACGTGGCCACAGTGGTTCGACGTCTGGAACGTGCGCGATTTCACCGAGCACGAGGAGCTGCAGATCGGCGGGCTGTGGGAGGTCATCCCTGCCATCCACCGAATCTTGGCTAGCGAGGCGGCGCTTCTCGGAGGGCGCTGGGACCGCGTCGTGCTCGCGGGCATCAGCATGGGCGCTGCCACAGGCGTGCACACGCTCTTCAACCTCGCTGTCCCTGCTGCGGGCGGCGGAAGGCTCGCGGCGTTCGTGGGGTTCTCGTGCCGGTGTCCGTTTGCCGGTCGAACACTCGCCGGAATGCAGCAAGTCCTCGAGTTGGGGGAGGGTGTCCCGGACAACGCGGACGTCCTGCGCGACACGCCCATGCTGCTCGAGCACTGTGTTGACGACCCAGTCGTCCTGGTAGAGCATGGCCGTGGTCTGCGAGACACATTGCGCATATTCGGTGCGCAGGTCGAGTGGAAGGAGTATCCGAGTGGTGGCCATTGGTTCAACTCACCGGCTGGGATGGACGATGTAGTGGAGTTCCTGAGCAAGCACGTTCTTCAGAGAGTCAGGGTTGGAGTGTTCCCGATGCAGCCTCAGGCCACATCTGATGCAATGGATCTCTCTTAGAAGTCGCCCATTGGAGGAAGTCTTGGTGATTGTGTTGTTGTAGGTTGGAGATGTTGCACAGCGGGTGGAATATAGATGAGAGGATGTATTACAAGGCTTGACATGAGCTCTATTTAGTACACAGTGGCTATAGGACAATAGTGAGATATAGATAAAGCAAACATGAACGGCGTAGGTTGTTGGCACGCCACGCGTGTACTCCAACATGTGTCTCTCACTGAAGGAACTGGCTCAGTTTAGGCAGAGACCCATGATATGCCACACTCATGTTTCAGGAGAGGAAGTGAAGTATCTGACAGTAAAAGACAACACTGGGTGCTGAATTGGTTGGTAGGAAGGGAAGACTTTGGGCACACTGGAACAATGACATCACTTGAGTATGTAACTCTAGCCTGAGATGTGCACTCTATTGATTCAGTGAATTTGAATAGATGCCATCATGGGAGACAGTCCTTCGAAGCAGCTCAGAAATACAAGGTGCACAAGAGTCAATGGAAATGACTAGTGACAAGCTGCTCTGTAAGACATCACACAGGTGTGCCAGACAGAAACAACAGCAGTCATGAGCATTCTCCAGAGGCACTACTAGGTAGAGGTGGTGACGGGCTGGGCTTAGGGGAAAGAAGGAGGAAAAGAAACAAAAAGATGAACTCACCAGGCAGGCGTGACGCGAGTCCCGGCACCGTCCGGCTCAGCCACAGGCGCGTCGAGCTCAGCGTACATACTGACACATCGCCCGACCTGCCTGTGGCTCGTGACAGCGCGGTGAGCGGGTCCCCACCGCCCATCGCCACTATGCGCCGTAACAAGCGCAGCCATACTGTGCAACCGGCCCTGCACTCGTATTGTACTCCACCAGATAGGTAATATGACACTTGAGTGGTGATGCTCTCATGACCGTCAGCTGAGCTCTGCCATGACCTCCACCTGACAGTCTGCATATCTACACCGTGATTTCAGGCTATATTTTACCCTCGGGTATATACACGGCCGCTCGCTGTCAAGCACAGTAGCATCCACAAGCTCCGAAGAGCCCGCAGTGATAGTTCACCCATACCTTCTACGTTTCTCATCGCCATGCAGCACTTGCGCATCGCACGTTCCACACTCAGCACCACTGGACTATTGTACCGAGCTTCTCCCGCTGCTCCGCGATGTGTTGCCTTCTCAACGGCTCGCACAGCATGCACCGAGTCTCCCTCGAGTGTCTCCGCCCAGAAGAAGAGGAGTGTCCTCCCGCCGTACGCGCCTGTCGGCGTGGCTGCCGCGCTCGAAGCCACTCCTAACTCACGTAAATGCAATCGCATACTGTCACTGTTGTATGTGATGTTCATACTACCCCATAGCCGCGAAGTCCACTCTCTTTGAGAAGGAGTTCTTCCTTGCCGACCGTGTCGCCCTCGTTTCTGGCGCGAATCGCGGCCTCGGCCTCGAGATGGCCATGGCCCTCATTGAGGCAGGTGCGCGTGCCGTCTACTGCACCGACCTTCCAAAGACGCCGGGCGACGAATGGCAGAAGGTCCAGCAGTATCTCGACCGCATGGATGGCGCAGGCCGTCTCGAGTACATCAGCGCCGACGTCCGTGATCAGGTGCGGAATCCTCTGACTGACCCAAATTCCTGAGTGGAAGTTATGACGTGACCTTTGCAGGAGACAATGTGGAAGGTCGGCAAGATGATCGGAGACAAGGAGGGCCGCATGGATGTCTGTGTGGCTGCTGCGGGCATCCTAAAACCCGACAAGGACTGTCTCGAGTACGATGCCAAGACCTTCCAGGAGGTACTCGGCGCTCGCTCCCCCTGTTGTCCGGGCCGTCATTGACGTGTGGCCGGACTTCCAGGTTATGGACGTGAACGTCAACGGTGTGCCCTATACCGCACAAGCCGCGGGCAGGCAGATGGCGCGCTTTGGGAATGGCGGTAGCATTATCCTCATCGCGAGCATGAGCGGAAGCATCACCAACATGGTACGTGCGGCATGCGATATTTGCTTCTCCGATATGTCGGCCAATTGCGTGCATAGTACCAAAAATGGGTGTCTTACAACACTTCCAAATCCGCCGTGAAGCAGATGGGCCGGAGCATGGCCTGCGAGCTCACCGCGCAGGGTATCCGTGTCAATACACTCAGCCCGGGTTACATCTACACTAAGTGAGTCTCTTGCTGTGCGCACCTCTACTCGCGTTGACTGTTGACGTTGATGACGTCACTCCGTAGCCTGACTGCACAGACCCTCGATTCCCAACCTGGCCTGCTCGAGAAGTGGTCAAGCCAGAACCCTTCCGGTCGACTTGGCCGCCCGGACGAACTCCGCGGCGTCATTATATGGCTCGCTAGCGACGCGAGCACGTACTGTACTGGCAGCGAGTACGTCTTCACAACTGTCGTCTTTTGAGAGTCGTGCCTGATATTCTGATTATCCAGCATTATTGTGGATGGCGGTCATCGCGCCTGGTAGGCAGTCGAACATGCGGCGTTTGCGGCGCGGGATCTGGTTTGTGTGACCGTGTGTACGTTTGTATTATAGTTTTCGCGGAGGTTGCTACATAAATACGTTCATCGCTGAGTCCACCTTGGTGTGGGTATGGGTCCTTTCAGCCGTTCGCGTTACAGTTGGCTCCGGGGCCGCGACACTGTTCGACCATGACCTGACGCCCAAGATAAATGCCTGCGAAATCATTCACTACGGATATCAATATAAATGAACCCCAGACCTGCTGTGCACAGGGTGAGGTGCCTTGTGATGGATAGGTTTCCGGAACACGGAGAGCCCAGCTGCGGCGAGTGTGGTGAATGACACTGCCTGCCTGATCGAGACGAGACATTGCCACGTCGCGGAGAAGATTTGAACAAGCGCCTTGCGATCCTTCCCCAGCCCGCCCCCTGCCGCGCCACGCCAGCCCTCCTTCTGTCCTCCTCACGCCCTCCTCGTCCCCCTACTCTCCCAGCATGAACGCCGCCGCGTCCAACCTCGTCATTTCCCTCCTCGCCATGCAGGGTACGTGCACAAACGACTGCTCGAACGATGACGCTAACCCTGCCGCGCACGCGCCGATACAGTGGCGAGGAAGATGGACTTTGACGACCCGCAGGTGCTCGTGAGCGTGCGTATCGCGTACGTGACCGTCCAGGCCATCATTTTGGGCACGTACTACTACACATCATACAAAGTGCGTAGCCGAAGCACGTCGTGCTTGTGCTTCGTTGTATTGACATGGCATCGCCCCGCAGATCAAGCAGAAGAATGACTTGACGGTCCTCAAGTATGGTGCGTACAACTCTGCTGCAATATATGGGCCAGAAACTGAACCAAAGCTTTCTGCTCAGTCGAGCCTGCAAATCCCATGGTACGCGTTCAGGTGAACAGTCTTCATCCGCAATACCTCACCCGATTCTGTGTCCATAGGCCGGTGAGCAGGAAGGCAAGCTAGTAACAACGACCGTGCGGGACTACGATCTCGCAGAGACGTCCAAGCTCATCCGCTCTGTCTTCATGGGCCTCGCCATGATGACTTTCATGCACCTATACATGAAGTGCGCCTCCCGTCCTCTCACTGTGCCGATTCATTTGACTGACCACGGTGCAGGTACACTCAGCCCCTCTTTGTCCAGGCGCTCATGGGCCTCAAGAGCCTCTACGATGCGAAGCCCGTACATATTCATGTCCTTGGCCGGCCCGCAGAGGGCGACCTCAAGCGGCCCTTCAAGGTCGGCGGCTTCATGGGTGGTACGTCTTCTCTACCCCGGTATGAAACAAGCAAGATACTGACGCAGGTGCAACAGCCACTGCAAACCCGCAGACAGACAAGGCTGCGATCGACGAGGCAGAAAAGCGCGCCACGAAGAAGGACGAGTAGAGTACACTATGACAGCTTGTATAATGGTTGCCTGTTGTCAGGGCTTGATGAGACGCGGTCTTCTTCATGTTGGGTACCCCTATGTAATGCATCATAGAGTGTGATGTCCAACAAGAATCCACTCAAATCTCGTGCTGTTATTCAGCACTTAGCCCAAGCTCAATCAGTTCCGTGAGGGACCAAGTGGCCATGGACACCAAGCAGAGACCCCTTGTGCTTCGGACTGAAAGACTACACACATGCCTGCAGAGTGGGGGAGATGTAATTGCAAAGGATAACGCAGTGCGCCAAAAACATGCTGGATCCATTACCCATAACACCGGAGTATATAGTAGCAAACTTTTGTCTCAAGAGTTGACCCTTGAGTCCAACCGTGCAGGTCACATAACGACCTCCGACCGCCCACAGCAACCGCACAAGGGCGACAGCATGCAACACACTCACTCCTGGATCTTCGCGAGGATCTCCGAGTCCCGGAAGAGGAAGAACTCCTTGTTTGCACATCAGCCTCACACATGTCCACCGACTCCTAAACGCGAACACTCACCTCGTCGCCAACCTTTATCGAATTGCCGCCCCAGCCGGGGAGGAGGACGCGGTCACCCGCCTTGACGGCTGTGGGCACGACCTTACCGTCCTTGTCCGGCGCACCGGGACCAGTCGCGATGACGGTTGCCTCGGGCAGAGGGTTGCTCGTCGCGGATGCGGGGAGGAACACGCCCGATGCAGTTTTCTGGGCACATCTTAAGCTCCCCGGAAACGGGATACACCATGAACAGCATCATACCGTCTCAGCCTTGAATCTCTGGACAAGGACACGGTCAAGGAGAGGCACGACGGCCTTGATAGACTTGAACGTTGCCTGGGCAGCCTGCAACCCTCTGGTCAGCATATGCAGCTCGGCGGCGGATGGCAGCGCACCATTTGTGACAGAGGACAGAGGACTCAACGAAGAGAACGCTGGCGGATGTGAAGCAAGCGCTTGTTGCACGCGTCACAATTTCTGCAGCCTTTGTTTGGCCGAACCAAACAACGTCGGTCGCTTTGTCCGGCATAGAATGCTCTCGAAGTCTCTATCAAACTCCACACTTTAGAATATTCCAAATAAGACACAGATTTAATGAGATAAATGTATTGCGGTTGCGATAGATTGTATGTGTGTAAGACTACAATGCGGGGGAAACGGTACAGAGACCAGAATGCGGGAGGAGACGGGTATTTCCACCAGCAGCAGTGGCAACAAGAAGCGAGAAATTGGACCGTGGCCAACGGGCGCTGCGGGAATTGCTGTATGTGTATAGTCCATTGCGGGAGCCTGGTGATCCATGCCATCAACAAATACAGGGACACTGGAAGGTGGTCGGATGCAAGCGATCGTCATCCCAGCATCATGTCGTCTGGGTTCCCGTCGACGGGCGCTGGCCCCTCCCCGTCATTGAGTGGGCCATCTCCTGCGTTCACAACCATGACGCCGTCCCGGACAGTGAGATCGATGATAGGCGGGGCACCAGGGCGAACGATGGTCGCGCCAACCCTAGCAGCAGCCATAACTTGTTCCCTC
Source organism: Daedalea quercina L-15889 (assembly GCA_001632345.1). Taxonomy (NCBI): domain Eukaryota; kingdom Fungi; phylum Basidiomycota; class Agaricomycetes; order Polyporales; family Fomitopsidaceae; genus Fomitopsis; species Fomitopsis quercina. The sequence continues at coordinate 76,952 of KV429098.1, forward strand.
CTGTGCTCACGGACCATAGCCCGCGACAACTCCCTCGTTTCGTCGTGTCGGCCACCGGCCGCGTGCAGACGTTCACGTTCCAACCGTGCTTCATCCCGCCGCGCATGTCGCCCACCCGGCGTCGCGCCGTCCGCACCAGCCGTACCAGTCGTACCCACCGCGGTGGTCGCCGTGCGTGAGCTCTCCCCGTGGTGTTCGCCGTCCTCCTCTGGGTCCTTCGCGCTGCACCAGAAACGATGTCCCTCGCTCCACGCCAGACTCTGGCACTCCTTCCCACAGTACTTTGCTTTTCTGCACCGCCGGCACTTGGCGAACTCGCGTGGGAACGACTCCCACCGACCGCAGAGCACTGCAAGAACAAGGCAACAATGAGCAATGTATTCGCTCATATCAGGCGCAGGTTTACTTACTGTTAGCACATTGCCGAATGCCACCTCGACTGTCGTCCTTCCTGCAAGCGTTCCGCATGATGACACCCGCCCAGTACTGGATCTCTGGGGGAAGCGACGGCGGTGGGTTCGAGCTCTCCAGGTCCGCGGAACTATGCCGAAATGTGAACCTCTCTACCAATGCAAACACATTGGTCATCCGCTGAGGGGTCGGGGGCACCGCAGCAGGCACGACAGGCTCGAGCGGGCCCGCAGGGGCCTTTTCCTTCCCGCGACCAGTAACGGAGTTATACGCTCGTATGAAGGTGTTCGGCTCCTTCGATGGAGGCGCGATAGGTCCGAACCCGCCTGCACCCACGCCCGCCTTGTTACTCGGACCAGCCGCCGACGACTGTGCGAACCGGCCGTCGCCGACAGATAGCTGCGCCGTCGCGGGGTGGAACGTCGTCCTGGGCTTGTAAAACGCCTGTCGGACGTGCGGATACTTACTCAGGTATGCTAAGAGCTGGAGACTGAGAAGAACATCCTCGTCGCGGTATGGGCCCTCCGACTCGCGCGCATGGTGATGGTGCCCGTGTGAACCACCCGTCGCGCCCGCACCAGCGTTACCACCTGCACCACCGGTATTTGTTCCACGACTCGTGTGCGTACGTCCGGTACGAGTCGCCGCTGGATCGCCTGTAGTAACTCGAATGTTGTGGTTCGGTATGGGAGCTACAGTAATGGGGACGAGATGTGGAAGGGTTGTGGCGGGTGCTCTCGGCGTTCGTTCACCAGGCATAGGTGGATCGGGTCCGATCCGCGCAGGCGGCCCATCAATGGCACCAGGCGCGCCCGGCGGAGCACCCATGGCGAAGTCGTCGTTTGTCTCGAGCGACACCAGCCCATCTTCCACACCGACACCTCCCACACCACCCTCGCCCTGATCATTGATCACAATGTGGACGTCGTCGTTGTCCATGTCCAGAGACCTTGCTGCGGCAGGATTGCCCGTGTCAGAAACTATGCCCACCGCGCGGCGTGCATGTACGGTAGGTGCACGAATCGTGCCTGCGACCGAGAGGCGACGCTCAGGAGGCGGCGTGCCCGACGTCGATGCCTCATCACCTTGAATGCTCTCGCGATCCATGTCGACGTCCCCGTCATCTTCAGTCTCAGTCTCGGGTCGAGAATTATCCGCCGAGGTTGAAGTCGACGGGCCTGCAGACTCGGGAGGCGGGTCCCGCCGTCGGTACGTACGGCGATGGTGAGTGTGTCCGTGGTTGCCTCCTGCAGCGGTTGTTTGTTCCCACGTCGGGCGCGCGATCACCGTGCCACTGCGCTCGCGGCCCGGCACGACAACTGTCCCTGTGGGCGTGTTGGTACCACCCGGTGTAGGGTTCGCTGACGAATCCACTGGGGTGTCATTCCTAGAGGACTCTGGATCCGTGATCTCGTCCTAATAGCACACTCAATACGAACCACATGATCAATGCATCTATCGAGGCTCACCTCGTGTGGCACCGCGGTCAACCGCCGGCTGGGCTCAATGACCTGTTGTTGCAGCGCACGCGCCAGCTGTTCCGCCTGTTCCCTGTTCCGAGCCTCCAACTGCGCCTGACGCCTCGCGAGTCGCTGCTCCTTCGACTCCCTCGGCATGCCACTCGCACTAACGCTCGGCCCCACAGCAAATCCTCGTCCAGCCAACCATGCCTCCAGAATACAGCCGACCACGTCGAGCGTCCCGGCCTGCACAACCCTACTTCGGATTGACTCGCTGCCCCGCACGCCGATGTTGACAACACACTGGAAAGCGAGGGCGAACCGATACTGTGCTTGCTTGTCAAAAGACTTGGGGTTAAGCGTGGGTACTCGTTTCGGTGGGTGGGCGGAGGGTGGTGACAGGCCGTAGAATAGCATGGGGTTTTCGGGGGATGGTGGACATATGCAAAAGTCGTGGAGAATACGGACGAGACGCTCTAGCCCGCCGTCCATGGTCATGATCTCGCGGATGCGGGGTGATGTCGATGTCAGGTAGGTGAGGTGGGTCAAGGAGTTGAACAGAGGGAGGGGGGAGTTCGTGTCGAGAGCTGAGAAAACGACGTCAGCCGTGAGATTCACCAATGCTTAGGCTCAGCGTCCTCGACAATTAGTCCCTGGTGCATACCCATCGAACATGGCACAGTATCCTCTTCGAGACACCATTCCGACGAGGCGGAGCCCAGTGACGTACTCGTAACTGGCGCAGTGGTATCAATTTGGGTCGCTACACTGATGCAATCCAAATCGTGATCACCCGTCTTCCAGTGTCCCTAACACCCCAAACAGATGGACAACACAATAACAACCACTTGGGGATATCGTCGAGCTGCCACTGAGGAACGAACTCGGGATACGCAACTGTGAGATGCCACAGATCGTACTAAGGACAGCCCGTTAGGCTCTCCACCTGCATGGACGGCGGGATACACGCCCCTCAGGCGAGTCAGCCACACATTTCTGTCGAAGTATATTCGCGCGGAAGTGCAGGCGCAGCGAGGAGCCGGCGATGCGAGTACAACAGTCTTGATACCAACGCATCACGACAACGGCTGCCGTCACTGACCGCCGCATTCCCCACTTGAACTCGCAGCCAGTGGCACACACCGGCGTGCACTCAACACTAGAAGACGAGAGACGATGCTGGACCGACGGTATCAAAGAGCTGCCAGAGTCGGCGCGGGGCTCGAAACGCGACGGTGGCAAGGAGTTCCGAACCATTACAGAACCGACTGGGGGGAGGTGCACGTCGCGACCGACCAAGACGGCTCCAATTGCAAGTGAGCTACCTACCCACGTCCCGAACCGCGGGGCGAGGCTTGAGGTCCATCTCACGACGGCTACCGTATGCTGCGCGGCTTAGAAGTCCCAAATCCGTCGCGCTCTGGCGAGCCCCTAGCCCAGCCCGCCCTCCACCAAGTGCCCAGCTCGCAACTCACACCAAGTATTCTGCCGAGGACGCCCAGCAGAAGATCGCACTCACCTCGTCTGTCATAGAGCTGGGAGGAGATGCAGACACATGCCCGGTTCTGGTTTGGGAATGCGAAATTGGACTCCCGCATGAGGCGTAAGAGAGAAAGAGTGGGTGCGTAGGAATGGGTGGTGGGTCGCTGTCTATGCTGGTGAACGTGGTGGGTACGGTGGGGTCGGCGTCGCGGCTGGCGGCGACGGCGGGGGACTTGTACGATGTTGAGGTCGTCTGCCGGTCGGGCGGTGCGATCTGACTGATAGTTATGTGGCCGTGTTTGCGAGTGGCTACCCAGGCACCGCGGCCCGCCCACATGCCTTATTGGGCACATACTCCCTCCGGAGCGCGCTTCGATGACTAAGCCTCTCCACGCCCACTCACACGCCCCCTCTTACTCACCATCCGAGTCTTTGATCCCGCCCGGTTTCTCTCCTTGTGCTTCGGGCATGCTTTTGTAAACCTGCAGGATGCATTTCCAGCTTGCGACGACAATTATACTGTTCTTGGCTACCACATCGTACTCGACGAACAGTCCTACGACCTTGCAACTACAGCATCATGCGCTGCGCATGTCCAACGCGGTACCTGAGTAACCTTAATTATGGACGGCTGCTGTTCCGAGTTCGCATGTACCGTGCGGAACTTGCGGCTGTATGATTGAGTCCGCTCAAAGAATATTTCGATGGCTTCAGGAGTTTGTCGTCAGCTAGCACTGCGCGTACATCAGCTCTGCCAGTGCCCGGACAACACGGGACCCAGTCAAAAGTACTTGCGTGAGCGCGATGCGGGTTGGCGTAATCTCTTCCGTGGGGCCTGGGTCTCGCGGGAGAGGGTGCGAGATGCTGAGCTATGCAATGCGTTATCCCCGACGATACCCACCAAGCATGCACGCTAAAGTACCATGAATCGGCCGTTTTATACGTATGTACGTTGTGCAGGTATTATTGTGCTCCTTCGGTAAAGCCCGCAACCTTCCTCTAGTTGTACGCACCAACATCTGCATCGTTCCCCTCCAATGCCCCGCTCTCGAACTGTTTTTCCCTCGAGTCCGCAAACCTCGATGCCAGCATCTCTCCCACTTCGTCCCTGCTATCCGGGTTTTGACCGTACGGGTTCAGGCCCGCTGCGCCGTTCTGTCGGTCGAAGTCTCTCGCGGCCTCGTGCGCGAACTGCCGCCGCGATGCCTCGTCGCGTCCCTGCTTCGCGTCTTCGATTTCTCGACCGATGGGCCCTCCATTCAACGACTGGTCGACGAGACCGGTCTCGCTCTGGTTATTGACGAGGTCTTGTCGGCCTCTCTGTGCAGGGTCGGAAAATGCGTTTGCTGAACCATATCCGCCTGACGAAGTTGCTTTACGAGCGAGGTGAACATTTTTTCACGTATTCTGCAGGAGGTGTAAACTCACAGTCGCCGGGGGGAGGATAGTTTCCCGTCTGATACGCGTCGCTCATGTTAGATTTTCCTAGAAACTATGCTGGGTCGGTATGAAGGTGCGGTACCTGGAGGTCGCAATCCTGCAGCTGACGTCAAGCCTTAAGTGCTTTCCTGGTGCTCCATGACGTCACCTGGGTCTCATTCATTAAGTCGCTTGCCATATCTATCTTGCTCCAGTGCCCTCACCGAGCCACCGCAATAAACGGCCGAGTATGAATATTTGTAAGCTGAACGCTGTCACCGGCTGCATACCGTACATGGACCCATATGCACTCAAGGTATCTTGCGCGCGTATGGTAGACCAGCAAGAGAACCAAAACGGTGTTCACTAGCTTACTGTAAGTTGTACGCGCCAGCGGAACCTTGGTTGCCATCGCCCCGTCGATGATCATTCTGAGCGAACAGGCACTGAGTGCAGAGGGTGGTAAACAGTGCCTATCGTCAAACATATATGTGAGCGACATCTTCCACTATGGTGCTGCCACTGCAGCAGCGTCGCAATGCGCACCTCATTGAGCAGTGTCAACAAATACACTCACCGTAGTCGCCGTCGAGTTGCCTGTTTCAAGACGTGATCACATTGGCAGACGACGGATATCAATCGTCTCTGCTACCTAAAGCTAGGGGGTTACCCCCGATGAGCAGAGCACAACCAGCACAGGGCTACACATTGGACTAGAGACTGTTTAACCTGATTATACCGCACTGGAGTGTTCTATCGTGCAGTCCATGCGACCTCTTAGTACTCTACACTAGCACGATGGTATCCTGATATCATACGCAAGGCAAGATCGTTCGACAGATGTGGATGTATGTAGATAAGCAGAGATGTAGATTCAAATAAGCACATAGATGAAAAGCAGCTTGGATACTTCAGAGGCTGTGGAACACGGAGTCATCAGTCGAGCCGCTAGAGCTTGATGGCCACGAAGCGCACCCAATAGCCTCCATCAGGAGGAAACCGACGGTTGCGACGACCTGGAAAGAGCGGTTGAGCAAGTCGTCAGGATCGCATTGACAGCTGCGTTACCATCATCGCAATGAAGCTCGCAGGGACGCCGTTCTTGAGGAAGTCGACGTTGGACAGGTACAGTTGACCCATGTCGTCTTCTTGATTCGCACTGAGAACGACGAGACATACCGTCAATAACAGTAACGTATCGCCCGTACACGAAGTAGACGTACGCGGTCTGATTGGGGAAGCCCGAGACAGGCATACCCATTCCGGTCGAGCACAGCAGGCCGGTCAAGAAGATCAGCAGGTTCTGCCTGTTTCCCGGCATGTTCGCGCCGACCTCCTTCGCGATGGGGACGAGCAAGACGCTGGCGATCGTATGGCTGATGAATGTCGACACGACCTAGACACACTTCAGTCGCACTGGATGCCTACAAATTGGGCCGCACCTACCAGGACGATGAATGAGAGCACGATGACGACGGTGTAGAGCGAGAGGCCGGAGATCATCGAGCGTATCCCTTCGTCCATGACAACGAGGAGGCCGCTAGACGTGACGCCCTTCCCGAGGGCGATGCCGCCCATCGCGAGGAACACGACGGTCCACAAGAACTGCTCAAAATCCTCCTACACACAGACGGGCAGCCATCAGTCAGCCGCGCGCATCACGCGTAGAGCGCACCGCACGCACCTTCTTGAGTACGCCTGTCGAGAAGAACGCGACGATGGGGATGATCGCGATGATGCCCATGTCGCCTACGGCGTCCTCGATCTGGTGCTCGAGGCACCAGAGCGCGATCGTGGCGATGCAGACGAGCGTCACCCACCACTGCTTCTTCGAGAACGGCTCGCGCGACGCGCGGATCGGCCGGATCTCGATCTCGCCCTCGCCGTCCGGCGAGCGCGCGGGGCGGTACGACGCGAGGAGCAATAGCCAAATGAGCACGACGGAGATGCCGGAGACGGGGAGCGCGACGGCGAACCAGCTTCCCCAGTCGAGCTGCGGGTCCATTTCGTGGAGCGCGATGAGGTTCTGGGGAGAGGATATGGGCGAGCTCTGGCCTCCTATGTTCGCGGCGAGAGCGATGCCGATCTGAATAGACGGCAAGATTTAGCGCGACATGACTTGCCAATACGAAAGGAGGTGCTGACGATCAGGCAGGGAGCAAACTTCGACTTTGGAGGGAGCGTCCTGAGGATCGGCTGCCTGTGGTTCAGTGCAATGCTAAGAATAGCGAGTGGCAGGAAACGCTACCTGAATGAGCGAGAAGCATAGTGTTGGTGCTGCTACGTTGCTTATCCACATGCTCGCGAAGCACGCAACGCCCATAAATGCAAGCAAGACGACACTCGGTTTGGTACCCGCAAGGCTGAGCACCTTCGTGATCAACACACGATCGATGGCGGTCTTGCTCAGCGCAGACGCGATGGTGAAGCCCCCGATGAGAAGCATGATCGTCGGCGAGAACATGACCGAGAATATGTACCTGGACAGACCCCGTCAACCGCAGTTCTCCATGCACAGACAGGGACTCACTTCGTCGCATCCGGCGTGCTCAACCGCTCCTCGCCGTCCGGCGAGCGAATCACGCGGAGGGTGACGAGGAGGAACGGAACGAAGATGGAGGTCACGAACAGCGGGATCGCCTCCGTCGCCCACATGATCGTCGCGAACACGAGCACCGCCAGGCAGCGGCTCGCCTCGGCGCCGTCCACCGTGCGGACGTTGACCAGCACGACGAACACGAGGACGGACACGAGCAGGTAGACGTGCTTCATCGTGAGCCGGACGTGGCCCGCCTTCGTGGTCACGTCGAGCAGGCCCTTCTCTGGCTCGAGCATGAGCGTCCCGCCGAGCGCGGCGGGGCTGTCCTCCGTGCCCCCGCGCCGCGCATGCCCGATCATCTGCCGCCACACCGTGTCGCGCTCCCAGGCGATGTGCTCGCGCTGGTGGAGCCGCAGCTGGCGCTGCGCCGCGCGGTGGTCACCGCGCGTCACGCACTTGGTGTAGAGCCCGACGAGCGTCGCGATGTGCGCGCCGAGGCGGTCCTTCGCGGCCTGCGCGAACGGCGGCGCCTGCTCGACGACGTCGTGCAGGTAGTGTTCCTGCAGCGCGCTGTCCGTCACCTTGTCGTACTTCTTGAGGATCTTGCGGAAGCCCGAGTAGTTCAGCTCCGCGTACGACCGCAGCGACGTCGCGGTGAGGTACAGGTTCGTGATCCGCCGCTTGAAGAGCAGCTGGATGTCCGTCGCGTAGTTGTTCTTCGCCGTCCAGACCGTCGGCGGGCCCGTGAGCGAGGCGATGCTGTCCTTCATGCCCTTGACCTTCGCCCCGATCGTCTTCACCGTGACCTTGGGCGAGGTGGGCGACCCGAGCTGCGACGAGCCGGACGGCTGCGCGTAGTGTGACTGCAGGGAGGCGATGCTCGCCTCGAGGTCGCCGTGGTCTTCCACTGAGGAGATACTGTACCTCCGTGAGGGGTTCGAGTCGAATCTTCGTCTACTGCGCGCGGCTGGGGCTGCCGCCGAGCTCAGAGAACGTGCGTGTCGACGACCCGAGCCTCCTGGGGGTCGTGATGGCGAGCGGGTAGGATCCCGGCTAGTACCCGGACTGTGGGGGTCGACATCGACCTCGTCTTCGTCCTCATCGTCCTCGTCCTCCGTGTCTCCGTCGATGTACAGATGACCAGCGTCCGGCCCGACTTCCTCCTGCTCCTGGACGAGTCTCTGCAGGTGTTCGATTTCCTCATCCAACTCCCTTGCCTGAGTGTCATAGAACAAGCAGATCTTCTTGAGTTCGTGGTCGAGCAATGGGACGAAGATGCCGTCTGTGGAAGCGTCGTGCGCCCCACTCATGAGTGCGGTCTCCTCGTTCGCCTCGAGATCGCGGTGTTCGCTGTAGAAGGAGTCACCGAGGCCGGCCTGCTGCTTCTCGAGCTGGTAGACAGTTTTCTTGAGGGCATCGTAAGCGATGTATTCGTCCCACCACTCTGGGACGGCGTTGAACTTGAGAGAGGAACTGGATGCTGGGTCAACACGGCTGAGCGGGAACGATTGAGTCGCACGTACCTAAACTTCATGGCGAAGGCAGCGAGGTTAAGTCCCAGAAGAGGACGGCGAAGCGTCCTGAGCGGGATGCTCTCTGGGGTATGACGCGACGTATTGCCTGGTGTGTATGGACTCGAGACGAGCGTTTGTGTCCCTGAGCCGCAATCACGCTAGTGGCCACGTGCGGACGCAGAGGTGGTCGTTATCGTCCTGACTCCTCCCAGGCTAGGGCGCCCGATCTTGTAAGTACTGGCAGCCAGAAATAAGTACAAGTGCTGGTGGTGCAGTGGATGCTACCCCGACAAGCAATGCCAGCCCAATTCCTAGCGAAGAGTGGTCGGAGATGCTGGCAGCGGCGAAAGGACGAGTGCGCACAGGAAGGCAGAGAGAGACTGGGCGACGTCGACGACCTCCGCAGAGCTCGGGACAAGGTCGAGGAACGACCAGGACCAATAAAAGACCGTGGGAATCGCCATTACATACATACTTCGATCACGCATGCCATTGGCGCCGATCGCTACTTAAGACCACTCACTCATCACTAACGTTACAGTGCCACTGTCAGTACCAGTGTAACTACGTATATGTACCGTTTCCCATTCTCCCTCGCGAGCGCCATTTTCATATATTTTCTCCTTGCAGGGAAAACCAACATGCGCTAAACTTCCGACAGCAGACGGTGGCAGTCGAGAGACTTCGGAACAAACAAACATCAACAGCCTAGCTACTGATCAAGGGCCCACACCTGTCTTAAATCTTAGTCGGTCATACAGTCAAAAGCCGACAGCCGCAGACATCAACCAGAGATCTGTGGTGGCCAAGTACTGCGTCGACTATCTACATCACCTCAGACAGCATGGAATCCTGATGCCAATCAGTGCATCCGTGACAGTCAGTCGAGTAGCCAGTAGTCTGTCACTCAGTTATGGTGAACACCACACGAGAGACATGATGCCGGCCATATGTGCATGTGATGACCCACCTCCCTCCAATAACAAGAAAGGTGGTGTTTACAGTTCGTGCACCAGACACCATGCACATGTCATCATGCTTCCCTACCCCCCTGGAAAACAATGCTGAGACAATGGAGGGGAGACCAGATCCCATGGTTATGCTTGCATGTGCACACCTAGTACACCTTCATCCAAGCAAGCTCGGGTTCGACATGACAGTAACTGGGCACAGACTTCACTACGCATCTCCCCCCTCACCGTCAAAGCCATACCCTGGATAGGATGAACCAGAATCCACAGGACCCACTCACTGGATCCTCTCCAGGAGCCTACGCACTTCATCCTCCAGTGTCTGCATCTCAATGTTCAGAAACATGGCGGCGAGCCTCCCAAACAGCTTCTGCATCTTTGCTGTATCTTCCACAGATGGCGCTAAGTCAGGGAGAAGAAGAATGCCATCACCAGCTGACTACGTGGAGCGAGGGGACTACTCATGGGCTCCTGCCGAGGCAGTAGTCATGGTGGTGTTCACCCAGCCGGGGCTGATGGTGATGACGATGAAGCCCTCATCTTTGAGCTGCACCGCATACTTGAGGGCGGCCATCCCCTGCATGAACTTCGTGATGGAGAGGCAGGCCATCTCGGTGAGTTGCGTCTTGACAATGAAATTGTGCTCAATGGCATCGCCACCCATGAAGACGATCTTCTTGCTCGTGCTGTTGCACAGAAGGGGTAGGAACACGTTCACAGCATGGATGCCCCTGAGTGTGTTCACTTCGAACTGTGTGAGGGCAGGTCAGAAGCTCTGGCATGGATGCACCCCAATGAATGTGTTCAGGTGAGTAGCCATTTGCTTGTTGCGTGTGGTGGCAAACACTGTGTTGTCTGCATTCTGGGCCTGGAAAGATTGCTGTCAGTGATATCAGGATAGACAGTGCATTATTTGATGATGGATGCACTAGTTGACGGATGAACTCAAGTCCGATGCCACGAGAGGAGCCGATGATGAGCTAGGATGGCATTGTGGAGAATTTGCTGATGTATGCAGCATGACTATGAAGGATGTCTGTGCATTTATAACTACACCTCGGAGTTAGATGAGGCGTTCTGCCAATGCATTTGTCAGCATTGACCTAGCAGCATCGTCTCGAGGCCATAAGTCTTGACAGTGAGTCATCATCCACATTGATGTTGACCCATCGACTGTGCTCTGATGAGAGGGTTACAGTATAATGAACTTGTCATCATCTCTATCATAATCGTGTAGGACTCAGGTGCAGACCACACATGTGAGTCGCAGAGATGTGGCCCAGCATCTAAGTAGGGAGAGACGTCATTAGGGCTGACCATATCGGTGATGAGCCCCTAGCTCACCTACCCACCGAAAACGTGATTTACGGTCGATACGACGGGATACTAAGTCAGTACAGTCGACGCGCTACCCGCCCGTTCAGGAGAACCGCCCGATGTTCGAAGCTCAAGTGTCCGTGTTCGGGACCCATAGTGGCGAAGTTACGCGGTTTAGAAGAGTCACTACATTGGTAGGACTACTGGCAAGTACACAGCTAGGTCAATTAACTAGTGACGGCCTCGGCAACTCTCGTATCTATGCCCTCGACCCCCACACCCATGACCACCACCCCTACCCCTACGAACAGACGGACCGGCATCGAAGCCGCGGTCAGTGTTGACGCGCTCGAGCAGACTTTCGAGCAATCCGACGAGGGTGCCGTGCGTGCGGCGCTGGTCGACGGCAATGTTGTGGATTGCTCGACCCATGGACTCGAGGTTGTCGGGCAGCTGGCGGAAGTCGGAAAGGATCAACGACTCGCGCTGATACTGCGGGTTCGCGAGAGGACAACGCTCGGCCTGGTTGGCCTGTTCGAGCAGCACCAAAGTCTCGGACCAGGCGATCATAGGATAGGCCAACCCTAGGATGTCCCCTTGGTTGCCATCGCGGTGGAAGACCTCGTCGAGGTAGCGCGTCAACTCATCGATCTCAGGGAATGACCTGGGGGCAGGAAGAGTGTCGTTCGCTAGCAGGATGGCCCGGCTGCGAGACTCGAATAAGAAGCGCTGTTTGAAGGTCGGTTCGATGGTTCGAAAGATAGTCTATGTTTGGATGCACGTATGATCATCCAACGGACTCCGTGGGCCCAAGCCAGCCACTCTCCGGGACTGTTGGCACCGTACCGTGGCTCGACAAGTCCCTCGGTCTTGAGGACATCAAGGAGGTGATAGTAGCGGGCAGCATACACTTCGGAAGTTGGGTCGAGGTGCAGCATGTTCATGGAAGTCAGATGAACTCCTGCGGCTGTCTCATATCTTCGGGGACTGTCACTGGCTCCGGTTATGGTCTTCGCCGTTCGGGGACAGTCGTCCGTTATTCCGAACCTGCGGAAGGCCGAGTTGGATTCTCTCATGTGTTAGTAGGTCTGGGTTGAGCGTTGTGCTATCCTCCGATTGGTTGTTTCTCTTATCACCCTCATTCATCATTTCTCGGATTTCTCTTGGCTCTCTTGGTCTTCGGACCATATTTTCCTGTATATACTCTGGGACTTGTTCCCTTCGAATGGCAGAGACCCCCTTACCCTCTCAATCTCACCTCGCACCGGCGAGGTTCGTCAGTCAGCCAGTACGTTCGAAGTCAGCAAGTTCGCCAGTCAGTCAGTTCGCCAGTACGTTCGCCAGCTCGTAGTTGCCCCGAGAGGCTCTACACTTCTTCTCCTGCCATCGCTCGCCTTCCTTGTCACCGTTCGTTCGACACGTCTGTCGAAACTCTCCCTCCTACCTTCAAGGCTTAGCCCTTGTCTTTGAACAGTCTTCGACATCTTTGAAGCTCTCCCATGTCGTTCGGAGCCTTGTCCATCCTCCTCCTTCTTACCTAGACCACTGTACAGTCCCCTGTACATCTCATAGGTGCAGAGGCCTCGCATACCACTGCTCGACATCACAGTTGGGTTTTTTGTGTGGCTTTTGTGTTCTTTTCGGTCGCGTCATTGGGGGGGCACATCATGCAGGACCCGTCGGCATGTACACAGAAGTGGTCAGTTGCGCCGGAAGGACTCCATTCATACCTCTGCAAGTCATTATGAATGTGGTCATTGCTGACCAAGCAAGTGTTCATGCTTTGCCTATGGGAGTGTTCTCAGGGCAGCAACGAGTAGTCACTCAGCCTGTAGAATACTAGCCACCAGAAGGAGCTCCTGAGCACTGTAACTGTTAGTACTTCCAAGTAATTCATCACCGTGAGGTGTTGTGTTGCTATGCTTTCCTCCACCAGGTTGAACATCATTCTGGACCTCGACTGTACACGCCCATAGTAGTGTGATGGAACAGTGCAGCACAGCAGTGGATGTAGGTGATGGAGATGCACTCAAATATGGCCATGGATTGTCGAGGGTCAGCGGATGGGCGTCTGGCAGAAGCACTCAGGACCAATGATATTGATGCGGGCACTGTGGTTTATATCACTTGCCCCAGCACCCTCAACGAGCTATCATCATTGTAATAATGGACCAGCTCAGGCATGGTAGCTGTATGCGAGTAGTAGTATGAATATGATTGTGGTAGTGTTCAATCTCTGAATACTTGCAGCTGATGTGTTGCAATGTATCATGTTCGTAACAATGGCTATGTAATGCTTACAGCGCTGTACTCAAATCAAGCACACATTGGATTGTGATGTAAAACCATGCATTGAGATATGAGAGGAGAGTGTCCAGTATGTACAGCCATATATGAAGAATGCCAAGCTAGAAAAAACATCGAGAAAGGTAGTAGTACATAGTTCAGCAATGAGCAGAGATCAGGTGCACTAGTCGAGATCAGTCACAAGACTATTTCAGCATAAACACATTACAGTGCACGAGAGCAATAGGAAAATGCAATGTGCAAGCTGATTTTTTACATAGGCAAGCAGACTGCAGGAAACAGCAACTCCAGAAGCAGGGGCTCATCCACTCCCCAAGAGTACTCGGGAGGTCTGTCGACCACCTCACGGTGGGGTTGGTCGGGGGAGGTGCGACTGCTATGTGTATTGTCATCGGCTTCATCCAGAATCTGTGGGTAGTCGTTGACGTCCTCAGGCACCCCAACCTTTTTCTTCTCCCTTGACTTCTCCCCAGATGTGCTTAACACAAGCAATATCTCCGCTGCTGCGACATCCTTGGCCATAGTCAGAGGTACACTGATGCAACCACCTGCATCTGAAGACAACAAGGCAGGGGCAAGGGCAAATGTGTTGAACAAGGAGTGGTGTGGCGCAGCTGAAGGCAAAGCTACAAAGGAGCAAACAAATACTCCAATAGAACAGAGGACTTACAACAGATCTCAAAGCTACTGAGAGGGAAGACTCAGAGAGGCGTAGAATGAGAGGAGAGATTGTTTCATTACAGGGGCATCCAGCCCGGTATATATACACATGAGAGAGCCATCACATGATCATACAGTAAGCACAACAACATGACATCATAATGGTGCAATAAGCAATGATGCAATAATTGCACCATGGATGGAACATACTGGAAAGGACTGGACAGGACCGGAAGGGAATCTGGACAGTCCTAGAACATGATGTCATAATGATGTCATGGA
>KV429098.1:95429-142017 GCA_001632345.1 Daedalea quercina L-15889
ATACCTCTGAGTCTGTTAGGTCTGTCCCTCTGTTTAACTTTCTAGTAGTTGCCTTCTGCTACTGAAGCCACTCCTTTCCTACTCCTTGTTTAACAGGCAACTGGTCTTGTACCCATCTGTACGGAAGCGCTCGCACCCCACCACCACAGGCTTCTGTAATGTCTGGGGCATTCTGCTTAGGGCTCCCCCGGTCAGTCAAGGTTCCACTTTAGTGCCCGCTTATCGCCTTCTTTCGGACATGTAACGGTCACAGATTGCACGTGCACTCGATCGATGACATTGGGCTGAGGACTGCTTAAGTTCATACAAGAGGGACAATGCAGACCTACAAGCTTTCTGAATAATATAGAGTCTATTTCTAAGGGATGAAAATTAGGATACCAACATCAAAAGCGACAGAGTGGTGAGGTAACAGTAGATGCAATTGTCGAGTTTGCGAGTTCATGCAGATACACCAGGAAGGATACACTAGAAGTTTTGGTGACTACACCTGATGCTAGATGTTGCGAGAAGGTATTTCTTTTATACACCCAACATCACTTGCAGTGAGAAGTGATGCAAAACTATATCACAGCTGACAATTCTATATTATATAGTGACTGCATCAAGCCTCTGCATTAGCAGGGGCAACAATGGTAAAATGACTGCTCACAGCAACTGATTATGATTGAAAGCCATAGAGATATATATTTAATAGCACTGGCTGGATATTGAGAACCTCAGAGTTGTGCCGGCAGTTGTGCTGCTCTGTACTTAGGTTAGCGCCGGCATACATCGCTCGAGCGCCCAGCGCTCATACAAATATCCTTGGCTATTTTCTTGATTTTTCATTCTCCTGTGTCTCTGATCTCGTGCAGTTCCATCTTAGCTTTACTTACACCTTATAATATCCTAAATTCCTTGCATACTCATTGTTGCTGTACTCGGAGTAGCACCTCCGGTGCCACTGCCCTGTCTTTGTCATCGTTCTACGACATAACATGTTTGCGTTCTCTACCGTATAATCGGAGTAGCGTACTTGAAATTTATGTATAAATATTGCCAAGTATATGGGCTGGAAGCCCCGAGCTCAGTATACGAGTCATTGCTCTGTCCCACTAGTCACTCGGGTCTTTCCACCTTCGCCGATGCTCGCTGCGCCGACAAGCTGGATTCTTCACATGGTGCTACTTCGCCGTAGCATTTCCACGACACAATCAAGCCCATGAAACATTATATCACCACGATAGTACCATATAAATCATGACACTTGAACACGAACTTGCATTCATCTCAGCCACACGGACACTGTTACATTCGCGACAGCCCAACACAAATTCTAATATCACATGTGAGCCACCTGAAGAAAAATCCATACCGGAGCAGTCATTGTTGGGCATCTCATGAGATGTTAGCAAGGGAGGTTCAATTACAATGCAGGTCGCCGGTACTTATGCAGATCGAGGATCAGTGCACGTGCGATCTGTGACCGTTACATGTCCGAAAGAAGGCGATAAGCGGGCGCTAAAGTGGAACCTTGACCGACCGGGGGAGCCCTAAGCAGAATGCCCCAGACGTTACGGAAGTCTGCGGTGGTGGGGTGCGAGCGCTTCCGTACGGATGGGTACGAGACCAATCGGCGACTTACCTTCTCTCGACTTACAATCTGCTGCATGCACTCGTCTGTCATAGGTAAAATGACATCACTTCTCATGGCTGGGAGCTTCGCAAGGCAGTCGCTCGCCGGACGCACTAGCATACGGGAGAAATCCGCCTGCGGATCCGGATGACGGACGATGTTCAGTTGAATACTTCAAGTTGATGGCAGGATCCCGATCCACGTCACGACGCGCCCTGGCCACGTCGTACGACTCACGATCAGCACGCTTGTATGGGACGTAACTTAACGGCCTTCTATCGCTTCAATACAGTAGTATTCCTACTAATGCTCAAATGAACGCTGACGCCAAAACCATACGCAGTTGCACTCCTAATAGTTCGCCTCAACGCAAATGGTAACTGAGAGCACGCTCCTCCAGCCAAGTGACCCAATAGTGGGCGTCCGTGGGCGTCCGCGAGGGACGTCTACTAGAACAACATCCAAGTAAGTACCGTAAAGCACTAACATGCAGGCGTAAACTAACTAGTACATCAAAACTACGAGCAAGAACAAATGTAAGGCATGACACGCGTACGAACCAGCCAACAAGAAAAGAGGACGTGGACATGATTCATGATGTGCGTAAGTCTAGTATGTATAATGCGGTGTATCTAGGGATGCGATGCGAGTGAGTCTAGAAACTTGATCGTGAGGCGTGGGCACGACGTGAGTGGGTCATTAGGCTCCGGAGCATGGCATAGTGTAAGTAGGTTGAGCCACCCCGATGATCATCTGTCCTGCCGGATCCCGGAATGGGCAGCGTTTGCGCTCGAGTGTTGAAACTGAAGTCCAGCCGGATCATGTGTCCTTATCCGCCTGCGTCTGCTGCGCCTTCTCCTCGCGGATCGTGTCCCCGCTGATCGTCGACGCCTGCTCCTGGCCCTTCCGGTGGCCCACGATACCCGCGCCACGCAGGACCAGCGCCGCCAGCGCCGCGCCTTCAAGAACACCCGTCAGCCCCTGCACCACACTCGATGTGACCCGTGAATGACGTACCAAACATCACGATCGCGCAGCCCGTCCAGAACGCGTCTTTGTACGCGGTGAGCTGCGCGTCGGCGGGCGCGTTCGTCCCGTTCACGTCCACGGTCACGCCGTCCTTCGCCGAGACCTTCTTCAGCTCCGAGTCGTACACGATCGTCGTGATCGCCAGCCCGAACGACGCGCCCAACTGCAACGCGCATTCAGTCAGCCTTACACCGCGACGAGGGCTGGACAGCGAGCGCACCTGGGTCATGGTCTGGAAGAGCGCGCCGCCGACGCTCTGCTCGTGTGGGAGGCAGACCTTCGCGACGAACAGCGTGCCGGACGCGAACACGAAGTCCGCGCCGAACACGGACAGGATCGCGGCGGGGAACCCGAACGCCCAGTACGTCGCCTCGGGGTTGATCACCGCGAACAACAAGTTGGCCACGCCCGTCAGCACCATGCCCAACGCTGCAACGCCAAAATGCGTCAGTGCAACGCTCCGGCGGGGCAGTCGAGAAAGATCTACGCACTGACGAGGTACACGAGCGGTATGCGCCCCACGAACGCTGCGACGAGCACGTTCGCGATGACGCCGGTGACGAACATCGGGAGGAGGCGGACCATGGTGAGGACGGGGTTGAGGTGCTGGTAGTCCTGGTAGTAGAGCTGGATCCAGAACGAGAAGCTGTTGAACCCGGCGTACTCAAGGAGGGCGAGGCAGAGCGTGACGGCGAGCTTGCCGCGCGCGCGGCCCCAGAGCGAGATGCGCATGAGCGGGGGCGGGGTCCACCACGCGGGCGAGTGCGCGTCGAGCTTCTTCTCGAGGAAGTACTCCCAAAGGACGTACGCGATTACGAGGAGCACGCCGATAATCAGGAGCGCGATGATGTCTGTAGGGCGCGTCAGTAAGTGTGCGCGGACGGGGAAGCGCCGCTGTAGGTCACTCACATCCAGTCTTCCACCCATCTGGTGCGATGGTCCCATCACTCAGGGCGAACACGACAAGGACCAAGCCGACCGTGACGAGGAAGGCGCCCAGCCAATCCACACGCCTGCATCCGATCCGCGCGATCAGTCAAAGTGATCAATTTCGCCATACAATCACGTTGCGGATCGCCGGGAATGGACAGCAGGAAGCCAACGAGAGTGGGCGCAGTGGATGGTATCACGATCGTGATTGAATGTGGGCATTGCCGAGAGGTGAAGGAAAACACGCGAAACAGTCAGTAAAGTCGTGACCGGACGACAGAGTGGCAAACGCACTTGTCCTTCTCCGTCGAGGGCTTGTCCGCGTCGAACGAGAGTATTCCGCCAACGAAGGTCGCTGCGCTTAGCCCGGACATGAACCAGAACGTCGAGCGCCATGTCTTGCTAGATTCCCAAGGCACCACGACGACGAAAAGTGCCAATAATGGTCAGTGCAGGATCATCCCTGAAGCAATGGTGCATGACGCACTCTGTCAGCTGGGTCAACACACCACCAATGGCACTGCCGATGGCCGCGCCGACGGGTGCGCCCGCGGCAAAGGTCGCGAACGCGATGGAGCGTGTCTTGCTGGGTGGGAAGGCGTGTGCGAGGATGCCGAGCTAAGACGAGCATGTTCGTCGATCAGCGTTTGCGCGCAGATGGCGGGAGGGCGGGACGTACAGAGGCAGGAATGGCGGCTGCAGAACCGGTGCCCTGCAGACCACGCAGGATGTCGATTGTGATCTCATCTGGGATGCACGACGGTTAGTGTTCAGCGAGAGGGAGGCAGGTCAGGCGGAGTGCGCAGGCACAGAAATAGCAACGGTCTACCGCCGGCGGGAGCACTGCGTGAGAAGTCCACTCCGCGATGAGTTCCGAATGCCACGTAGGATTATATGGTTCAGCACCAAGGCAACCTTGCATGACAGATTTCGGGAGGCGAGATCACGGGGGACGAACGCTATTTTGAGAGTGCACCGCGCGCGTAGGGTGGGACTGTGCCCGCAAGAGAGCCAGTGCGCCGCCGAGACGAACCCGCTGGATGAATGGTACTCACCCTGCGCGAAGCCACAGCCCAAGCTTAGCACGCCGAGGACAAAAATACCTGCCAAGAAGGCTTTCTTGCGTCCGTAAAGATCGGCTAACCGGCCAAAGAAGAGAAGAAGACAGCCCTAGTAAAGGATGAGCGCATGGCAGGAGCGAAGGGAAGGGCAGACGCACAGAGCTGAGGGTATATGCGGAAATGACCCACTGGAGTCTGTACTCTGGGATGTTGATCTCGTCGCCCATGGTCGGCAACGAGATTGCGACGGCAGTGTTCAGAGACGTCTGGGCAGAACCGCGTGAGCGGGCAGGCAAGAAACGGGGAAACGACGCGGGCGTACGTTGAGCACCATGGCGGTCGTGGCTGTCGCTATGAGACCGACGGTTTGTAGCTTGCTGAGGCGACGGGGAGCATGTTCGCCATCGGAGAGTTTTTCCTGGGCCTCCGGATCGCGGTCGGCATCTACCTGAACCTGGACCTTGCGTTCCTTCTGCCCTTGCTGGTCGATAGGCTGGGAGTCGGATGGTCTGTCGAGCTCGGAAGCCATGTTGACGGCGGAGGGGTGGCGGGAGGTAGGGGGCCCGGATGAGCCGGAGACGGGGATATATAAAGGCAGGGACGCATGGCGGACGCAACTGGCCACTCCCAAAATTCGCCCGCCAGGTGCCAGATGCGGGCGCCGCCTTCCCTGCGCGTGACCGTTTTTCCGCCCCTCTCCCCGCACGTGCCTCCCATATCCGGCAGGCCACCTGCTGTATATGGCATCAACTCGGCCACTGGGCGCGATCGGATCTGGGCACCGGCGGCTGTTAGTCAACTGGGCGCTCGCGGTCCGTGCAGGTCCGTGTCCGCCTTCCGTGCATCTCTCAGCCTCACTCATCCCAACTTACTGCACACTTCGCCCGCGGTCTATGTATCATCCCATCCTACATAGGCATGTCATCACTCTGTCTCATTACATCTGCCTTTCGTCACCAGAGAAACTCGACAAATGATCGCGCCTGTTCGAGACCAACAACAAAACATCGCAATTTCGCGGCACTGGCCTCCGCATGATGTGGCATGATCATCGCTGTTCGGCTTTCGCCAGACGCCACAACGGTGGCACTGTGCCACTTGCCTCTGTTACCCTTGCACCAGAGTACTTCGTGTGTGCGGATGTCCTACTACGGATGCTACCCAGACTTCTTCACTCTGGCTTCTAGACGTCGATAATCTAGACATGCATGTAGCTGACTCTTACTTATGCACGGAGCAGCCCAGCTTATCTGTCCAATCCAATCTTTCCGCTTGGAAATACGCGCTGCCTGTTCCCTCACCCTCGCCCGTGCAAGGATTCGTCGCGCGTGGGACGCGCAATCTACTCGGCTGGAGACGGTATCACGACTCATCTGTTTATGCGGACTTCTCGGCCTCCACACCACTTCATTTTCAAGAATGATAGGAGAGCGCTGTCGCGAAGCTAATAGACCATGCAACCCGAACGTTCATGCAACCCATAATGCACCCCGCACCGGTATGTAACCTGTTTCCCCCGGACCATCCGTGCGCGTGCCTGCTCAATCACAGCTCGATAACCCCCGTCGTGTCACTCGTGCCCCCATTCTTTCCTCCCCACCTTTTTCCCCAGGTCCCCGCCCCGCTCTCCGGGGAACGCCATTGTACCCGGGTCCTGAACACCAACCGCCTCCAGCAGCCTCGTTGCAGAATACTACTCGAGTCTTCTCCTCCTCTGCGAAGGCGCGCTGCGCCCCCGATGCGAGCCTGCTTGAATTGCGAACGCACCTGCGCGCGACCGAGCCCCCGAACGCTGAGTGACCGCCGCGCCACCCACTGACCACCACTGTGACGGAACACGCCCGAACAGGGATCAGTTCTCCCTCGATCGCCTTCAGTGGCCTGCGAAGTCGGCGCCGATGCTTCGTTTGGCGCGCTCACGGTGCATGACCTCGTTCGGTCCCGAATCCATGCTTCACCAGACGCCCGTCCGCTGACCCTCAACAACCCATATTTGAGTGCGTCGGTCTCACCTACGTCTACTACTCCTCCATCTAATTGCATATTGATGCAGGTGTCAAGCATATTGATTTTCCGGGCATGCGTCCAACTGTTCTCGTTCTCCTTTGGCTCGCCGCTGCGCTCTTCCGTCACGGCTGTGTCTTGGAAGGACGCTCAACCTGATGGAAGCAAATATAGTGACACAACGCCCCGCGGCAGTAAAATTACTCGTCAGTACCCTCGAAAGCAACAGTAGGGCGCAGAATCTCTTTCTGGCGGTCAGCCATCGACGGGCTGAGTGACTATTCGACGCTCCCCTTCAGACCACGATGCAGAGAACAGTTCCCTTCGTGTCCCATAGGCGAGGCATGTTAAAGAACTGAAAGGCGAGCCTCCTGAAGGCTGTGTCAGCGATGACCTCAGGGTCTGGCTCAAGACACGCTTCGTCAACGGTGCATATATGCGCTCGCCTTCCTATCCCGCAACCTTCATCGCAGGCTTCCCCCGCGCTCTTCGCGCCGTTCCACTGGACGGCGTCGCAAAACCCGCTCAGCTTCCATTCCTCTTACACTCTTACCCGGCTGTCAGTGTCCTGCGACTTCCTTCATACAGTCTTTCCCTCCCAGGCCGAGTCGCTCACGCATCCCGACTGTATCAAGAACTCACCTACGGTCCTGTCAGAGTCAGGGCTCCTCGGCGAAGGTCATATTCAGTGGGCGCGTGGGTGCAGTACACTTACGACATCACAGCCTGGGCTCGTTCGCCGTGACCCGATAGGCGCACGTCAGGAAGCCCTGTCGCAAGGTGCGTACTCCAAATCGCTGGGGACGCCGAGCAAGGCCTAGAGCGATTCGGTTTTGCGGCCGTCGAGCGCCTGTAGGCACGCTATACCTGTACGATCAAGTGAGTACATACGTACGTCTGGAATGAACTACAGATAGTCCGAGGCGGATTTCGCTCACCCTACACCAGGAAGCCTAACTGTCTCAAAGACCCGTTGAAGCCTGTAGAGCTCGTGCTTGTGGCGCTGACGGTCTGCGTTGGTCCTTCAGTGCGCGTATCCGAGTGAAGACCTCGTCATGCTCTTCCATCGTGTCGTGCGCGAACAGCGGAACGGTCAGTTGACTGCAGATATTGTTTCGTACATCCTGATGCAGCGTCGCTGCAAGTCGCAGAGCGATGCCCTGATTACGCGTGCTGTCCTTGGTTGAAAGAGAATGCGGAATATGGGGTCGGCGGTGCGGGGCGTATGTTCAAGACCTTACGTGGCGTGAAGGTGGACATGGCGTACTACGGAACCGGAGCTGCAGCGTAGTTGGGTGACTGCAAACAATCTGCGACACCCTGATCATGAGCATCACGCGACGATGCGATCCGGCTATAACTGCACTCGTGAGTTTATAATGCTGACCTGGGCTCGCCTTGGCTGGGCTAACCACATCACGTCTGCGGCAGAGAAAGATGAGCACGATCGAGAGGAATGGCTGCGACTTGGAGAAGCACCTGCACCCTCATAGTCATTTAGCACGGGCCAATCCGCTGTTTCCCGCTTGTCAGCAATTGCTCGCTCGCACGACTGTCGAACACTTTCCGTTCAGCAGGGCCAGGTATGCACGTAATTCTATACTACAACCGACCACCGCCGTGCACATGCCGACGGGTCCTGCGCGATGAGCCTGCGCGATGTTGTCAGCCCTAATGACGCTTCCGCCTGACTGTATACTTAGACGCTGGGCCGCATCTCCTCCGTGACCCACGCGCACGGTCGGCACGTAGACGATAGAGATGATGAAAAGCCCATTACATCCCTACCATCAGACCGCGGGTCCTCGACGAGTTGACGTTAGTACGGATGTGGACATTGACTCACTCAGAGTGACTCAGAGTTCGCGGTCCCGAGGCGATGTCGCTAGGAAACTGCTGACGAATGCATTGGAAGGCCTCATCTAACTCCGAGGTATAGCTATAAATGCACAGACATCCTTCGTAGTCGTGCTGCATACATCAACAGAGCCTTTCTCCACGATGCCGTCCTACCTCGTCGTCGGCTCCTCTCGCGGCATCGGACTCGAGTTCGTCCGTCAACTAGTGCGTCCGTCGTCAAACAACGCACTGTCTATCCTGATCTTATTGGCGATGATCTTTCCAGGCCCAGAACGCGGACAACACGGTGTTCGCCACCGCGCGCAATAAGCAAACGGCTACTCACCTGAACGCGTTCATTGGGGCGCATCCCCACGGCAACGTGCATGTCCTCGAAGTAGACATCGCTGATTTCCGCACGCTGCGGGTACGTTGCCTCGTATCGCTGCCCAGAAAGATACTGATTTATGTACAAGAATGCGGCAGCTGATGCAGCCAAGATCACCAACGGCACCCTGGATGTACTCATTCATAACGCTGCTCGCCTGGACGGGCAGAATGTGCTGCGTACGCTACTAGACTAGTATGTCGCGCGTCAATCAGTCGAACACGTTCTCATCTTCCCTTCCACTTATAGTCCAAGTGAAGAGGAGCTCCACAATGAGTTCATGGAAGCTGTAAGTGCCAAGCAGTCGGCTCCTCAACCGCACCTGAGGCTCTGAGCGATCCGCACGCAGTTCGAAGTGAACACGCTCGGGGGCATCCACGCTGTGAACGCGTTCCTTCCGCTGCTGCGCAGCGGCACGAACAAGAAGATCATCTTCATGGGCGGCGACGCCATAAGGCACGATTTCATCTTCAAGACCCAGTTCACCGAGATGTCGTGTCTCTCCATCACGAAGTTCGGGCAGAAGATGACTGCCCTCAAATACGCCGTGCAGCTCAAAGACGAGGGCTTCACCGTCGTCACCGTCAGCCCGGGCTGGGTCGACACCAGCGCGACCAATGTCTCCGCGGGAGCCCGTGAGTAGCCGCCTCGCTCCACGTAGTCAGCTCGTGACGGCCTTCTTCTCCCTGACTTAGCGCCGTCCGCGGAAGATGCAGCGAAGATACAAAAACTGTTCGGGAGGGTGAAAGCCGCGTATCCGAACCTTGAGATGCAGACACCGGAGGCCGCGGTCCGTAGGCTCTTGGAGAGGATCCATCAAGTCGGTCCTGCAGATACTGGCGCGTCTTATCCGGGGCATAACTTTGATGAGGAGGAGGATACCACGCAGTAAAGTCCAAGCTCAGCTACAATCCGAGCTTTCTCGGGTACAGGTTCAATAGGTATGCAAGTTGATTGCTAGCATGATCATTGGTTCTGGCCGCCTGCATTGGCTCGGAGTTGTTTTCTGGGGTGCTAGGGAAGCACGGTGGTATGTGCACGGCGTTAGGTGAACGAAGTGTCATTCCTGGATGCTGAGGGAGGTCGTCGCACATAGTCGACATCATGTCTCGTGTGCGGTGTCCTCAACTGACGATCTAGCTATCAATAGAACGAATATAACTAGACAGCGGTAACTCGCGTTGTGTTGTGGTTGCTCACTCCGAGTTCGGCGTTATAAATCACTGATGATGATATACGGCCGCGGTATAAACGGCCATAGATGTGCAAGACAATTCAAACGACGAGGTGCAAGTATGGACACAATTTGAAGCACCTTTCACCAGATGAGAGGACCTTCTCTAAGTCTGAAGTCGTCCCGCAGCTCGTACACTGTCTTCAGAACATGAATTTCGTTTACTCGTGCAAATGTGACGACGCAGAACGGCTCAATGAACGTTTGTTATGCACCTGCGCGGTTGGCAAGGGAACATTGTTTGCAAACTAAGGTACGTACATCGTGCCAGGTACAGCTTGGTTGCCAGTGGCCCCGTGCGCTGCCAGGGAGTAAATGGCTTTCTGGCACCGGCGTTCGACCGTTGTGTCAGTGATTGTTACTACTTGTACCGATTAATTGAAGGACTTTATCGTCGCACAGTCCGATGACTTGCATGGACAGTCGGGCTGCTTGAATAGATCATGATTGTTGAACGACACAACTTGGTGTCGCAAATGCTCATCAGAAGGGATAACGAGATCGGCCGTATGCACGGTGTTAACGTCAAGTCCGTGTCCTACTATCAGTTTGAGCGTGGAAAGTCACATACCAGCTTGGTACGTATGCAGGAGTGCAGCAGCGCGATCATGACGTTCAGAGCTACAAAGTGTAATTGCCGTCTTACTGCAACGCCGTTAGACCTGCGAAGGCAGCATGTTTCTTTTTCTCTCACACTGTACATTAATCCACGATTGGTTCTTTATGCAGGCATATGTAACGATTACTTGATCTCATTCATGTGATAAAGAACGACATACATGTACAAGACCCAGCAGCTACCCCTAGTAAGTTGCGTCGGAGCGCCTTACATATCCGAGTCTGCGAGTACTACGGGCCTCCAACTTCTCGACGTCATCGAAAGCGCGCTTGCCCTTGGTGTACTTGGGGAGAGGCCCATTGACCGGGTCGTGGGTAGAGTACGCTGGCGGCTGGTCGCTGTGGCCACGCACTTCCATATCCACGAAAGCGCGCTTGCCCTTGGTGTACTTGGGGAGAGGCCCATTAACCGGGTCGTGGGTAGAGTATGCTGGCGGCTTGTCAGTGTGACCGCGCGCCTCCATATCCGCGTAAGCACGCTTGCCCTTGGTGTACTTGGGCAGAGGGCCATTGGTCGGGTCGTGAACAGAGTACGCCGGGGGCTTGTCGTCGTGTCCGCGCGCCTCCACGTCCGCGAAGGCGCGCTTACCCTTGGTGTACTTGGGCAAAGGGCCGTTGATCGGGTCGTGGGTAGAGTATGCTGGTGGCTTGCCGTCCTGCCCGCGCGCCTCCAGCTCCTCGAGGAACGCGAACGCACGCTTGCCCTTGGTGTACTTAGGAAGAGGGCCGTTGGTCGGATCGTGAACAGAGTACGCTGGCGGCTTGTCGTCGTGTCCACGCGCCTCCACGTCCGCAAAGGCGCGCTTGCCCTTGGTGTACTTAGGGAGAGGCCCATTGATCGGGTCGTGGGTAGAGTACCCTGGGGGCTTGTCGTCGTGCCCACGCGCCTCCAACCACAACGCATCCATCAGGTCGCGAGCATCGAGCCCCGCATCCGCAAACGCGCGGGCCATCACCTCCGCGTCGTTGAGCGACCCAGGCGCACGTGCCTCAAGGGCGTCCGTACTACACATCATGTTAGCGGAGTCGACGACGACGGCGCGGAGGAACACTCACGAGCCGAAGCCAAAGGGCAGCGCCGTCACGGAAAGCGCGAGGGACGCGAAGAGAACAGGAAGAGTAGAGCTGAAGCGCATCTTGTATTATGGGCAGTCGATGAGCGGTGTCGTCAAAGGAATGAGATCGAAGGTCTTTAAAAATCGGACAGGGCTGTAACGGAGTTCACTGTCAGCAAAGTCGAGCACGCCTAGTAAAGAGCGACGCTGAAGACTTACCAACCAGTACCTCTGCCGTCGATGAGCCCAGAATATCAATGAGACCGAGCTGGGGAACGCCACTCACTCCGTTCACCTTTTATATGTACGCTGATAGGCATGCATGTCGCATATTTGGGGCGCAATGCGTGTCTGCGCTAGGTTGTCGTTCCATAGAAGCAGTCCCTCAAGCTGGTCAATCACGACGATCAACAAAAATCCAGCTTCATAAGTTGTGGCTAATGGGAGTAAACCCGGGTTTCTCCGCGATGCTGCAGCAGTCCTGCCTTCCTTGAAACTGAGCCGGAGACCGTGAGTGTTAACTATTCCATCACGTGCCTCCTCGTCTGCGGTTTCTATTAGTCTTTTGATCGCAGGTGAGACCGCTGAGCGCTGATCGACAGTGCGATGAGTTCGGATGCGTGCTCCTTGCTGTACGTACTTGGGTTGAACCTGCGCAGATGTTTCAGGAGCAGCTCGAGGGTGTCATAAATACAACACGAAAGTGTCCTCAATGGTCCTCGAGCCCCGCATAACTTGGCCAGTGGTGTAACCATCAGGTCAGCAGCGGATATAGTCTCGGCGGACCCACAGAAGCGCAATCCGATGGCTCAAGGGCCAAGCATCATTGTTGGCGGAGGAAGGATTGTCGGGGAATTGATATGGATAAGGGGCCGATGCTGTTAGTCTCAGTACTAGTCAGTCTCATATTGGCGGCTATGCGCAACAAATTGACTAGCATCGGCCTTCTCGAGTGGCTTCCCGAGCCTGTACAGAATGTAAGTATTAGTAGGCGTGTATGTCAGGTTAAGTAGACCGGCTGAAAGAGCTGCGTGCTTAATTTTAAAGTTCGGACCTGGATAGTCAGGCTCTGAGATTCGGGGCCCAAGGGGTAAGGCGGTAGCACGAGGATAAAATAGTAGTACTGTAATTCTTCTGGTCGCCGCGGCGTCTGGCCCCGGTTTTTTGGCATGGGACTACCTTATCAGTCGCACGGAGTTTGTCCACGAAATCCGTAGTCAGTCTGACGTCCAGGGCGCAGGTTTGCGACGGAGTGACTCCGAGTCGTCAAGCTAAGAGCGCGACCAGACGCGGCCACGTGATGTAAGGCGTTCTTCAGGCTCTGCTTCGCGGACACGACGACATCACCGTGCAATGGCGTGCATCTCTCAACCCATTAAATCCACATGTATCCCTTTCTGCTAATCCTATCGTTCTCGGACCTCAGGATCAGCTAATGACTTGAAGACATGGCTATATCAGTATTTGAACCCAGTGCATGCAATGTTTCTGACGCATATTCGCGTCCTTTGGCTAGACTCGAGCCTGATGAATGCACAGAAATTGGCCGCTAGTGTACGCCAGGATCTTATACCGGTGATAACTCGCACAAAACTCACAGTCGGGGGCTGAGCGCTGAGCGCTGAACGTTGAAGGAAGAATGGGTGCCGCTGCGGCTCAACTCCACCCGTCTCGTCGCCCATGTGCGCTTGAATAACTTCGTCAACGGGAAGGAGTCGGGACTCATGAAAGGACTTAAGGAGGGGGTCCGGCGCGCGCCACCAAGACGTCAATTCGGTGTGGTCAGGAGCATTTGAGTCGCAGGGTTCAATTGGCCAGCCGGTTGCTAGTAAGCAGTCTCAACCGTTGCTCATAAGTTACTGTATATCGGTGAACAAATAGTCTTGACGTATTACACGGTGTCCGCACACTGTCGTTGCCAAGCACCGATGGCATGTCGCGGCAGCGACATTACATTGTATTTAGAGGGCAGACAAGATCTTAGTGTCTACAATGTACTGACGAAGTACAGGTAAGATTTGAGGGATACAGCATGGTAATAGAAACACAACGTGACGTGTGAGCAATCAGTATATGAGCCTGCTATAGTACAAGGACACTAGTGGGATGAGAACGCAGTAGACCAATGAAAGCGCAAAAAGGAAGCATTGATGCAAGACCAAGTTTTCATACTAGAACTCCTTGTCTCCCTTAAGCTCCGGATCGTGGACAGTAGACAGAACCTCTGCGGAGCTTGCGCCTACCGGTATGGCGTCACCCTCATTGGAAGAGCTGGCATCACCGGTCGCGTGTAAAATATCATCGGTAATCTCCTGGCAGAGCCTGGATGGTTCTCTTTTCGGGCGATCTGAATAAGGGAGCCATCCTTTGGTACGCGTTTTCGGTCGGGATATCTTCGTCGGCGATGGCGACAGAAAGAGTCGACTCTTCAGCGGGAAGAGGTGAGTACAACCAAGATGTTCATCCACGCATCCGCCGAGGTGTTTCTCTGCAAGCCTATATTCGGAGAGGCAGATTGACAACATTTGATCCCAGGAACTGCATAAAGATAGGATCAGCTCTCCGGGGACAGCGATAGAAGGCGCAAACTTTATACCTCTGGTATACGGCCGAAGTAATCTTGTTGTGCAAAGTATCGCGGACAGAATCCGTCCACTCGGCGACTCGGCAATTTGTCAATGTATTGAACTCGGGAGTTATGACAATACCGTGCATTGCGCTTTGGTTGGGGTCTTCTGTGGTAGCTGGCGTGCTATCGTCGTGGACCATCTGACCTTCGGACTCCTCGATCGACGCGTTGTCCTCCGATGACTCTTCCTCAAACGACTCTTCCCCTGATAATTCTTCCTCCCCCAACTCGTCCTCTGGCGCTTCTTGATCCTCCGACTCTTGCTCTGAAGCTTCTTGCTCCGATGATTCTCCCTCTGACTCTTCCTCCGGGGCCTCTTGCTCTGACGCCTCTTCCTCCGGGGCCTCTTGCTCTGACGCCTCTTCCTCCGGAGCCTCTTGCTCTGACGCCTCTTCCTTTGGCGCGCCGGCAGCATCGAGGTCAAATAGCGCTGCCATGAATTCCATCCATTCTGCCTCAATGATTAGTCGAAGATATACGGATACTCGGTGGGATGAATACATACCAGGCTCGGTCCAGCCCATATCGAGGGACTCCGTCCCATCGAGTCCACAATCGACGTTCTCATTCGCTGGTTCATCCCCCCAGATCGACTCCTGGTCCGCCGCTTCGTCTTGAGGTAGCTCTTCTTCAGCCCCAGTCGCATACCCCGAGTCTCTGCCACCATCATCCATTGGGGACAGCCGTGTCCTCTTTTCATAACGGCCAAGCTCCAAGTCACTGTCGCCGTCGTCGAAGTCGTAAGCACGCTTCAAACCCGCATCCTTGGGCTCCGCGGGCTCAGGCACTAACGGCGCAGCATAAAGAGCAGTATCTTCAGGCAGGTTTTCACGCGTCGAGGGACGCAAGGCTGGGTCCACAGGACCCAAAGCCATGGCCAAAGACGAGTATGAAGATACTAATGGGGTGGTCAAAGTGGCCATTGATCGGATCGTTTAAGTTTCAGGGGCTATTCGGTTATCTTCGTGCTGAGGAGGTGATGGATGCGTTCAGAGCCAATGGTTGTGGCCACCCGAGCCACAAGTTGAATGAGCCACGGTTCAGTTGCGATCACGTGCTCAACACGACCACACCCACATCGCACCTCCGCTCTTACCACCATGTAGCAGGCATTGAACCGGCCTTCGACGTACGTGACGATATTGGCGGAAACTAGGAAACGCGACATCAGACCATGCGAATCTAAGGTTCGCGTCGCACCTATGTTACAGGCCGTGGCTTTGCCTGGTGTCAACCTTGCCTAGGTGAGGTATTGTTTCATTCTAAAAGCGGCTCGTCGGCAGTGTAAATGCAGAGAGATTTTGCTTAGGGTACACACAGAGTGGTAGCTAAACGACGAGGCGCACAGACTGAGTTCTTCGTGTCACGACGGCTCGTAGGCCACAGGTTGTGGCACGCAGCGGTTTGCCTCGGGGATGACATATCTCCCCTCTTCTACTTTCAATATTTCATTCCGTCACGGCTTGTGCCTGTTACTGATGCATTAATCCCATCCTTTCTCAAAACTTCCAAGACTCGGACGCACCTGGACCGAGCATTTCTGAGCCAGACGCCCGCGAGCAAGCTCTACAAATGCAGTTCGTATACTTATGTTCTGCTTTCAAGGCCGTTGTAAGTCTTCACTTGTCATTAAAGATGTTAATATGGTTTTACTATTGAGCCAGGGCACAAATACGGCGTACGTCTGTACCACGGTCAGAGCTATCTAAGCAAGACAGAATTTTTCGCAGCTCTCGTTGCGAAACTTCCGTATACCCCAAAGATCCAAGGGCGCGCACTGTGAATACAATTATATGCATAAGCCGCAGATACCTGATTGAAGCGACTCTCACCCAGGCCTCTATTTACCATCCTATCCTATCGAAACAGGTGTAACGCATATCTTGCCTATACAAGCTCTACGAAACAAGCTGCCTTGCAATTGAATATGATCTTCGAACTTCTAGGTTGATATTGGTCCAGTTCAGGCTACGCCAGGTGCCATAAGAAGCAGCAATAGCCACGCAGCAGGCAAGCTTGTATATGCGCTTGACGTCACTTGCCAAACATTTGCATCATCCGTTCTCCTACAGACTATGTTCCGGCCAAAATGCAAGATCCGATTGCATTTGCCAGGTAAGGTTTTGAATGAACGAGCAGTAGATACACGTATGTGGAGACGTATTTTGATAGGGAGAAGAGGTCACAGTAAGAACGAGTGCAAAGCATACTCACCTTGATGCACGTTCGGAGAATACTACGTTCAGCTCTACAGATCGATCCAACAGTACTGCCTACTCACATTTTGTCTGAGCAGTCGAGGCAGCGCATATCGCAGTATTGCGGAGAGAGCCTGACACGTAGATTGACGTCGAGAGGAGATATGTCCGCATGGCGTCGACGAGCGGGTTGCCGGCGTTGTCATCAGCACGCCAACCTAAGACTGACAAAAGTGTCCACGCCGATTCGGAATGGGCAGACGCATGTGCTGGTTGCAGCAGCTACTAGTAAGAAATCTTCGAGATCGGAGAGGCAGGATCCAGCCTGACGGCGCCAAATAGTAGTCATACAGTAAGTAACATCATAACAATGCATATCAATGTGCTATTAATAATCAATACTAGACTATGATACGATAGTATCCGTCGAACGTCTCGTCAACTTCTTCCTCCCAACTCGAGTGTCAAATCTTGGAGTTCGCCCAAATATATCAAGTTGATTGCTCCTGCTATATGTACCTACTGGTATGTCACTGTCAGTATGGTCGTACCGTGGCCGTGGCGGCGCGACGCAAATCCTGTTTGCTGGCAATACGCTACTTATAGAGGTGACGCCCGAATCTCGGACGTTCGTAACTTCGTACAACCCAGGCCAGCTCTGCGACATTTTGGAAATCAGAGTAGTGCGTACTAGTGCCCTAGTATCGTGCACATGGTCAAGCCGGACATCGTGTCGGAGACCCTCGTACTACTGCGTGTACGGTGGGTGCACGTTCTCGGTGGACACTCCCGGGCAGTAAAGCAACAGAATCTACTTGCTTTAGCGCCGAGACAGAGTCGCAGCATAAGTAGTAGGTCCTTTTCTGCCTAATCGCTAGTATCCAGGAGACCAATCATGTGTGTGTCAGTGACCAGTGTTACAACTAGGCGGGTCAATGGGCTCGTAATTGCGTTCGACCTGTTCAACAGTGAGCGAATGTCGTGTTTCAGGTGACCCTTCACTGAATCTTGACAACCAGACAACACACAACTTGAAGTCGATATCGAACTGCAGCATCTCGAGACAACCCACGCAGGATGTCACCCGAGCGCCGAGGCTTCCTGCGGAGATCCTCGCGATGATCTTCGAGGAGGTCGACTGCCTACGCGCCCTAGCAACGTCAATTACACCGCTTTCTAGCCCACATCCCGACTCAAGGAGGGGGGGGGGGTACTGCAACGCCCACTACAACGCCCACTACACGTCGTGCTCGGGACGCTGTCGTGGCGCACCTCTCGCAGATACTACGATACCTGAAGGTGCTCTGTATCGTCGGGAAGTGACGGGCTCGAGGAGCAAGAGGTCAAAAGTACGCCGCAGGCGCTTATATGCGTTCGGTCTGGGGGGGCTGGCTGAGACTGGTGAGCATTCGGCGAGGACTGTGCTGGAGCACATCTGGGTGACAACTCACGTAGCGACGAGGAGCTGTATGTAGGTCGTCGGTGCGAGGACCACGCGTCATGCTGTAGGTTGATTCTTGCATACACCGCCCTACTAGGGCCGGTGCTGCACACATTGACCAAGGACGCGTCGAAAACTCGAAGGCTTCAATGATCAAATGAGGCCCCACTAGCACTTACGACGCCGAGCCACGCTTGCATGCGATCTCGGCAGAGCGGTACGTACAATCAGTCAAGCTAGTCAAGTCTAATCGAGAGCAGTCAGAGGTCCGAACGGCTTGCAGAATGGCCGTGCTCGAACAGTTGGATACTGCCAGGGTGCCTGGGCTGAAAGACCGCCTTTGCAGCCGCAGGTCACATAAGCGTCGACACATCATGGAAACTGGCATCTGCTGTGACCGAGTTGATGTGTCGAGGTCGGTCGGAGTTCGACCAGTGGAGTGTGAGTGCTGTATTCTAGTATATACCATGAACACATAATCACGACGCACAGTAGTGAGATGCGTAAGGAGCCAGACGGAGCCTCATGTGTCTCTTACATACAAGACTCCTGCACACGGAGCCTGCGTACTGTGAAGGGGCTGCGCCGTCGTGTATCCCCGAATGGTCACAGCCGTCCGAGACTTTATGTACTTACACAGGCACAACGCATCCGTGGGATAAGCACGAGGACGTTACCGGCTCCCAGCGGGACTTGAGCCGGCAGACAGGAGGGACCCACATACCAGCATATGGCCGTGTATGCGCGTATGCGTCCATTCATGCGCGCGATGGCAGTGGACAGGGGCTCCGTGTCGTCAGCGCAAGTGGACGCATTCGATGGAAGGTGGGAAGCGCCGGCGCGGCCCGGTGGCGGGCATTCCATCGCTGGAACCTCCGGACCCCGGTACTCGTCTTCCTGGTTCCACAAGGACCGTGCCGTAAACGCGGCACTCACGCATTCGCCGTCTCGGAGACTGAAGTGGGAGGAAGGGGGCACCCGCAGACACGCCTGCACGACTGCGCAGTCAGCTGATGCCAGTAAGACTGTATGCAGCGCCTCGCACAATGTTCGTCTCGTACCGGACGGTGGACGTGCACGCGCTAGGGAAGGCAAAGCGTGCGGTCGCGCGCGGGTGTTATCTCAGTCTGGCGTCCGCATAGCCTAAACATAGCGGTCCGTGCTCGGCGGCTCTGCAGCAGCGGTGGCAGAGAGCCGCACGAGGTAAGCTTAGCGACGGAGGGGCTGCGCAAAGGAGGGAGTGGCAGCCCACGGGGACCCAGTTGCTAGTCTGAGAGTTGAGCCTATCCGCCGGTTCCTGGGCGAGGATGGGAAGGGGAAGATCCGCTCGGTCCTGGAATGGATGGGTGAGAAGGAGGCGCGCGCGGGGCGAACCTACTCTGTGCGATGAATCGATTCTGGACGATAGTAGTGCGCGGTATCGTATCCCAACAGTCTTGTGACCGCATGTGAGCCTCGTCGGGGATGGGATCCAGGCTGTCCCCCCGAGTCGTGCAGCTTGCTGTATGCCAGAGATGCTGTCATCATCTCCGGGTTCATTTCGCGTATCCGCACGGCGGCGGTGGGCCTGATCCATGCGTCATCGCGAGAGGCTTCGACCACACATCGTTGGTGGACAAAGTACCGACTCACCACCGGACTGATTGCTCGTGCATGGCGCCGAGAGAGAGATGCTGTGTATGAATTGCATCGAGGCGGAAAGAGTCTCACTGATGAATTGCATTGAGAATGCGCGGACAGAGGGTTTGAGGGGAAAGCCTCCGGCAAGCATCATGGGACGCGGGTATTTATGTAAACCCCACTGGCAGGGCACCCACACACGCCGGCAGAGCGAGCGATCATTCCCCGAATAGCGTGCAGGGGAGCGAAGTCGAGCAGAGGTGCCATAGAAGGCAAGGATCGAGATGGTTCGCCCACTCTGTCGCCGCCGGGCGACGAGGCGAGCCGCGTCGAGGGGCAGGCAGAGTTGAGTGGGATTCTCCGCCTCCGCGGCGGTGGGGAGGTGGCAGAATTGAAGGTGGGATGGTCTGACAAAGCGACGCAAATTGCGGTCGAGAAGCGTCCGGTGTGGCAGCGCGGGCGGATGAACTTGCAGGGAACTGCGGCGGAGAACGCTCCATAAGCGGCTTGTTGCGATCAAAATTGTCACTATGGCGGACGTGAGTGGTAAGTATGGTATAAAAGCCTGCTGCCTGTTGCCTGTCGCCTGGCCAGTCCCCCCCCAGCGGTGAGGCGTCACGTGGTGGGGGCAGTGCGGGGTGTGGCGGAGGGTGTTTGTGTGTGTTGTGGGTGAGTAAGGGGAGGGAGTCGCCCGTTGGTGGGCCGACACCTTCTCGTCTGCCCCCGTTCTCGGAAAGCGATCCTCATCACGATATTTCCGATCTGCATTTGGTGCAGTCGTATTTCCCCCGCTTCCGACCCACGTCGCTTCACAAGTCTATTGCGAAGCCACCCAGGCTTCCCCAGCCCCAGCCCCGCACACCCGTCGTCGTCGACGTGGCCCGTTTCCGAATGTAACCGTCTCCTTGTTCTCATGTCCCGTAGTACGCTCATCCCGGTCCATCGCCGTCATCCTGTCCCCTCTAATGCAGATAGCCGCCACATCTCCGTCAGCTGCCCTGTCCCGTCCGTTCCCAAGCCTCTCTGCCCAACCCAGGTAACATCACTTCCGCGCAGCATCGTCATGGCGCGGTCAACGCGTGTCTCTCCCCCGAGGTCCAAGAAGTCCTCTCCCAGTGTGAACCACCGTCCACCCCATCAGCAGACCCCTCTCAGCCCCAGACGCTCGTCCCGTTTGCGTAGTAGCCCACCGCGCCCTAACGCCACCCGCCCGACGGCCACATCGGTGCCACGGGCGGCCGCCACCACAGAGGCCAAAGGCCCTGGCCACGGCCACGATAGCCATCACCCCAGCACTGAGCATCGAGCGAGCGTGAAAGAGCAGGGTCAGGAGCAGGAGCTGCAGCTGGACCCTGTGCCGTTGCCAGCCTTATCAGGGAAAGGTGCCCTCGCCAGGCGATCGGCGACGTCTCTGCAGCCAGATGCGGTCGCCCCGCGGTCGCCAAACAAGCGTCGCCGCGGGCTGGATCATTACGATCTCGTCCCAGTCCCATCATCCGGATCCGATGTAAACAATGAATTGACGACGCCCCGAACCCTTCGCGCTCTCAAGCGTCAGCGTCTTCATCTCGATCCACAACAAGCTCCATTGCCTCCTAAACCTTCCCCTTCCGGGCCTAGGCACCATCGCCTCCGTTCCCCAAGCCCCTCTTTCGGCGAGGCGCAGTCCGTATGCCCAGAGCTTCCCCCAGAGGTACCCGATAACGATCTATCTGCTGTCGGCCCCGACGCCACCGCCCCTGCGACGCACGAGCAAAACGGTGCCGCATTCGGTGACAATGATGCGGCGCGGGAGCAGTCCGGGGGTGGCCTTCCCCTGTCGGCGACCGACTTGCTCCCTTCTGTGCCTGCGCCGGCAGTAGAAGAGAGCAACGCCGCTGCGTCCAACGGGCTCGTCGTGGTTGCCGAGGTAAGAGGGGTTTTGTTTCGCGCGCGCGCGAGAGACGAGGACGGTCCTGACGTCTGTGCGTGTTCGTTTTATAGCCCTCAGGTGCGGAATCGCCGAGCATCGGTACTGTCACAGATCTGGCCGCCCCTTCAGGGTAAGTGTGTTCGCTAGCCACCGGCGCATGTGAAGAGGCTGACACCATCCATTAGCCCTGCCGCATTCGTATCGGCTGATCGTTCTCCATCTCCGGCCCCCGCGTCTAACGACGCCGTCCCACCATCACTCGGTGCCAGGTGAGACGTGTGCTTCCTGCTTTATTCCAGTTGGGATGAGAACCAACACGCCTTCTTGCTTCCAGTGCCACACCACCTGCGCTTCGATTTCAGCAGGCCGAGCAGCTCGTCGAAGCGCCCGAACAGGCGCCCATTCCAGCGCTTGTGGCGCAAGATGCACCGAGGCTGTCCGAGCTCATGCTTGAGCCACTGATACCTCTGGCCCTCCTCCTGGCGTCGCCAGAGGAGCAGTGGGCTCATATAGCTGCGGAACGTGGCCTCTGCGAAGACGCCGTCATAACGATGTCCCTGAACCGGTGGCAGGAAGCGGTCAGGAAGGCGGGCGAGAAGGCAGGCCGCGGTGAGCGGCCGAAGAACCAGAAGGCTGAAGCGTGGTCGGGTACGTGGAAGCACGAGATGATGGTCCGTGTGGAGGCCGTGTAAGTGGTTGCCTGTGTATGCGGATACCAAGCACTTGTTCTAATGCGGGTGTGTGTGCTTTAGGATGGAATGGGCCACTCGCGAGATCGTGCACGCGTACAACCAGCTCCAGGGGAGGGAAGAGCGCATGGACTTCTGCAACTTCTCTCCAGAGAGCTTCCCAGAGGACGTCGAGGAAATGATAATCGACGCAGAAGCGGACGAGACGTTTGCGGAGGTCTCCGAAGACGACGATGACAGCGACGATGATTACGAGGACGACGAGGACTTTGATATCTCCGATATCTCCAAAGTCACCATGGAAGTAGACAGCATCGAGCATGCACCCGAGTTTGTGGAAGGCTGTTCGTCCTCTGGCACTGCAGCATCAGGCGTCAGCGAGGAGCCGAACAGACCATTCGAACCACCGCTACCCAGACCGCCCACGCCGCCTCCGTCGATCCCACCACGCTTCCATAACCTTACCCCGAAGCTCCCTGGACTGTTTTCGTTCCACACGGGTCCGTTCGAACAGCCTTACCAGACGCCGGACGGTCTCCCGTACCTCGGCCGCGGCACACCCGTGGACAAGCAGCGCCGGAACGACTGGGCGAACATCCGCCCCGCGCCGCCGCCGCCACCCCCGCGCTACACCCCATCCGAGGAGAGCTGGTTCTCGTCGCTCGTCACGACGCCGTCCATCCTCTCGGGCAACCCGTCGTCGATCACGTCGGACCCGAACGCGAACTTCGGCGTCCCGACCGAGGTCGGCCCGTTCTGCTGCACGCAGGACGGCCTCTACGGCGCGGGCGGCCCTATGCTCACGCCCGACTACCACTCCGCGGGCCACAGCGCGGGTGCGAGCGCGCGCACCAGCGTGTCCGCGAGCGCGTTCGATTACCCTACCCCACAGGCCTGGACCGCGTCCCTCCACGGACCGGACGCGTTCCCACCGCTGCCCCCGGACCTCGCCGGCAGCTTCGCGGCGCCGGGGACCGCCCCCGCGGCGGACCCCCTCCCGCCGGCGACGCAGGTGACGACGGGCTGCATGTTCCACAGCACCCTCCTCGAGTGCCTCACGTCCGGCCTCGGGTGCGTCTCGGGCCCCTTCGCGGGCATGCCGATGTCGTTGCCGATGCCGATGTCGTTGCCGCTGCCGCTGCCGCCCCCGAGCCCGCCACTCGTCCCGTGCACGGTGGAGGCGGCGAACCCCCCGGGCGGGCCGGTGGGCATGGACGGCGGGCCGTATGACGTCGCGATGGACCCCGTGCCCGTCCAGGCTTCGAGTGCGCTGAGCCATGCCCTCGGTTAGGCGGCGTGTGCCTTTCCTAGCACGGCCCTGCCGGCGTCGTGTCGTGGTTCGCCTCGACGACTTCTGTCTCTCTCTCCCTCTCCCGCAGCCCTCCGCCTCGCTCCATCCTACTGGGACTCGTGTGTCTTCTCGTGCTCTCTCGCCTATGCTCTCCCGTTAATCTGCGCCCGTGGCGGTGCAGGTTCATCTCGCTTCTTCAGAGTCACATCCGCCCTCTCCTCCCTCTTCCCGCACTCGTCTGTAGCATCGTGTCCCCCGCCCAGCCGCTGTCCCCCGTTTTGCATCGCATGCATCTACTCCCTTGCTCTCTGCCGCCGTGCTCATCTCAGCTCCATCATAGTGTAATCGTCGCAGTCTGGATCTCCCGCTCGTGTTCGCGCATTTTTGCTGTACTTTTTCTTTTACTGACTGGTAGGTGCGTGCGCGTGCGCGTCGCCGTTTGCATAGTCTTATCGCGCCCCGTCGCATACCCCCCCGTTGTTGTATTGTCATACCCGCGTGTTTGTACCTGCCGGCATGCGCGTATAGTCGTGGCCGCTGAATACACATATCCGGATCTGCTGGTCAACCTCGTCGCGTGCCTTGTGCTTATTGTGTGTGTGTCGCTCCGGGAAAACGCGCGCGCGCGCTCAGCTGCTACGGGGACGTTCCACGCAGCGTGGTGGACTCCATTTTACACCGTGAGGACGCGTGAGTCCCTGTGGTGCCCGCGCTGACTCACGCGGTGTGTTCCTCGTTCATATCGCGAGGCGAGGCGCGGTGGTCCAGTCGGATAAGCCTGAACTAGCCCGCGTAGCGGTGCCTGTTTGTTTCTCCTTGACTCTATTGTGTTCCGTGCCGTTCGGTCTGCGGATGCGAGGCTGGGAGACTCGCAGACGTCTTTGTCCTGCTGCGCCACTTACGAGTTATGGATTTCCTGTGCGCCACCCACACCGCTTGCGCTGACTGTGCGGTAATGGGGAACCGCGTCGGACGGAGACGCGCATGACTGGTGGAGGATGACGAGATGCATAGTAACTTATCCGAAGTATAGAAGTCCTGGGAGAGAGCATCCAAGAAAGCGTGGTACTAGAAAATGCAACAGCGGTAGCGCGCCGTCTTAAAGACGGTCGCCCACGGCACAAACGGAAAGGAGGATGAGCAGTGCGGTGAGAGTACAGATGCGCGTGGAATCTCAGGTATATCTGTATTGTACGGTATCGTAGGCTGGTGTAGTGATCCGGTGTGAGACAGACAGGATGATGATATGCATGCATGCGCGGGACGATGACACTTGGAGACCGCAGTCATTAAAAAAAAAGAGACACGAGAGATGAAAGAAGCATGGCACGCGGCGTGCACTAAAACACGCCAGACGTGGAGGCCGCGGGCCCATTAAATCCCAAAGGCCGGAAATTACAGAAACGTCATCGTTGACGAGGGCGGCGCCCAGCTCTATGAAGTACGAGGGACATGAGCACGCCGGCTGTGCAGGGGGACGCGTGCGCGCGGACGTACCTTGTGTGTCGACCGGGCTCCGTGCGTCTGCCAGGGCTGCCTGGTTGCGGCCGGCGCGCCCGAGAAGAGGCCCAGCGCGTCCGTGTCCTCCTTGCTCCTCAACGCGACGCTGACCCGGCGCGCGTGGCCCGCGCGCTGCGTCTGCGGGGGCACGTACGGGAACGGCTCCTCGCGCTCCTCGGCGACGGACAGCGTCTGCAGCCCGTCCATGATCGCCTGCGGCACCGGCACGGTCGTGCGCGGGATGCTCGGGTCGCGGCGGTGCATCTGCGGGGCGGGGTGCGCGGCGCGCTGCTGCGGGAGGGGCGGCGCGGCGGGGTGCGCGGCGTAGATGGGGCGGCGGTCCCGGAAGGGCGGCGTCCGCGGGTGGAGGCCGTAGCTGGGCGGCAGGGGCACCGGGAGGCGCGGCACGTCGAGCGCGAAGCTCGGAGTTTCCATGGACGACATGGAGGAGTAGCTCGTGCTGTACTGCAGTGGCGGCGGCGAGACGGGCGACAGCTGTTGGTGCCACGGGGGAGACCCGAGGTACGGCGGATGATATCCCATCGGGACGGCCATCGGCTCGTTGCTCCTCTGAGGCTCATAGATGCGGACTGACGGCGCTGGAGGCGATACCGGGAGCTGGGGCTTGAGGGGGAAGTACGTCGTGCCGTGGTACTGCACGGCCCCGCCCAGGGTCGTCTCGACGGGACTCGGGGGCTGCGCGCTCGGGGCGGGTTCGATCGAGGGCGGGAGCATCCGTACCTTGGGTATGATGGGCTCCGGATGCTTGAACGGGCACAGCGCGCCCTTCGTGCAGTTCGGCCATTGCAGGCAGGGCGTGTGCCGGATGACTGCAGAAA
The DNA here is from genome assembly GCA_001632345.1 of Daedalea quercina L-15889. Lineage (NCBI taxonomy): Eukaryota > Fungi > Basidiomycota > Agaricomycetes > Polyporales > Fomitopsidaceae > Fomitopsis > Fomitopsis quercina. The sequence continues at coordinate 121,325 of KV429098.1, forward strand.
AAAGTAGCGGTCAAAATCGGATAATATTTGGGGGAAGGCCGTACGCACAGAGATGCGCCTGGACGGGATGCAGATAAGGGCAGGATTCGACGTGGCAGAGGCCCTGGATATATGCCCAGCAGTGGCTGTGCTTGCTCCCGGCCTGCGGTAGTCCATCAGCGCGGGTGTCCTCGGGCGGAGGCCGGCCGTCAGGGAACCGAATGTCCTCCAGAGCGATGGCGGCCAATTCGAGGTCGTGGATGCTAGATGGACGCGATTTGTAAGGCTGCGCGGATCGGGAGAACAGGGGAGGACGCTTACTAGTTGCATTCGTCGCCCAGCGGGCACCATCCGTGGTTGCGAGAAAAATGTCGGCACAACGTGGTTCGCCACGAGAGCGACCTGTACTGCGGCGCGTGAGGCGGAGGGACCGAGACGTTCGTCCTATCGACTTGGAACGTAGGCGGGGCGGCCCAGGCTGGGGCGGCCGTGTTCAATGCGTGTACTGGCCGGCCCATCTGATACCATTGGAGATGAGGAGGAGGAACGGGAGGTTGCGTTGACAACAATTGCGCGGTCTCTTGTCGGGTCTGGATAATTTCCAAAAAATATCGGGCTCCTGGACCCCACCGCGAACTCGCTGTACTCACCGGTGAGAATGCGGACTGAGACGCGATCGAGGTAGGTGGAATAACATGGAGGTACTTGCATCTGTCTCCCTGCGGACAGTACCCGAGAGCGTAATTCCGGCAGAGTTTCGGTGCTGGGACGCGTCAGGATGTGTGATCAAGTACCATGGGCAGACATGGAAGACGCACCGCGAGCCCTGTTATTCCTCCTGGGAACCATCGTCGAGATCCAGAGCGGCACAGCGAAGCAGAAGTCGACTCCCCCTGCGGAGGGCGCTCGACACACTTTTAAGTCGGCGAAGGCACAAAGCGTATGGGCGCGGATATAGATGGTCAACCGCACGTGCTTGTCACGCGAAGTATCAAGGCAGAGTCGCGGGTCAAAATAAGGAAGGGAGATGTCAAAGCATACTGGCTCTCGCAGACATATGCAGCAGTCGGCCGGAGACAATAGGTTTGGGTCCGGGAATTAAAGCTACGGAGGGCCCTGAGGCTGTGACAGGCATCGGGCAAAGCGTCGAGAAGCATCCGGTGCAGTGGCCTGAAAAAAAAGACGTTGGGGAGGAGGAGAGAGAGGAGATGGACAGCCATCGCAAAGCAAGAGCCGGGGGAGTCGTTCGCGCCCGGACTCGCCATGAAATGCACTGCTCGACACCACGAACACGCCTTGTACACGAGCTGACCCGGTTTCCATAACGGGCAAGATCGTATCTTTAGACACGCTGACGTAAGCGGTGTATCGGACGCCATCTTGCCCCGTGTATGGGAGCATGGCCTTGCTGCCTCCAATGCGGTGCGCCCATGGCGTAAACCGCGACACTCGCCAGCCACGCCGCGAATCACCGCCAGCCACACACCGCACAGCCTATCATGACTGTCTGCCGCGCCAATGCAGTCCCCGAGACGAAGTTCGTCCTCGGCGCAGACTTCCGCGGAGACTCGCGGCGAGATTGGCAGCAAGCCCGGGCCACAGAGTCTGTGTTGTGAGCGAATGAGAGGGCACGGGGAGGACGAGCGCGGACGGTACCTTGATAGCCTCGCCCGCGGACAGATCCGAGTCGAGTCGCCCCGCCAGGAACGCCACCGTGACCGTCCCAGCCAGCGCAGGCACGGATCGACCGTCGTCGATCCCCTTTGCCCGCACGACGGCCGCTGCCAACATTGAACCGTCCTGTCAGCCCCTCCCACCAGTTTCACCAGACAGCCAAACGCGGAATGGGCTAGATAACCCCCTGCAGCCCGCTGGACATACTGGTCGCCCCGCTGCGACGGCACAATGGCAATACAGCAGGCCACTCGTGCAAGAACGAAGGTGGGCAGACGTCCGTTGCGACGAGACTGCGACATCTGACACCGCACCCCAAATCGAACATCCCCGCCGTACCACTGAAATCGTTCCATGTTGCCATTTTCGGAACGCTCATTCGAACAGCTGTCAATATACCTGCCCTGCACATATATATCTGGGAAACCTCGTCTCAGTCCGAGACGATCATGCATTCGCAAAGCGTAGTCAAAAGCTAACGAGCGATGGCATGGTCCGTGGTCCGCCAAGACCTTGAGGCTGGAGCTAAGTATGCGGACGTGAGGTGCGGATCGAACTAGCGGTCGAAGGTAAACGGCTCGCTGTGACCGCAACTGAGCCCGATTAGACGCACCACAGGAAACCGGGGGGCATATGATCTCACATATTGCCCATATGCCCTGTTTGCTGAGTACTCGGCATGAAGGAGACGTTGTGCTCGACGCGTTGTTGTGGGTCTGACACGGCCATCGGCAGACCGGTTTGGCGGAACGACGAGGTCAGCGAACTCGTCGACGGCATGGGCCCTGCAGACAATTGCTGACGCTTCATTGGGGGCAGCGACGCGATGTCCTGCGGTATCGTAAGCAGGTATGCTGTGGGTGCGGGTGGACCCTTACCTCGAACACGTCGCGGCCTGGGGACCGATCGGTAAGCGAAGCGAACAAAGTCAACGGAATAGACCGCGCAGGGAAACAAACGTACCTGGCAGAGGCTCCCAGCTGCGAGGGTGCTTCCGATCCGCGCTCATGGGATCGAGCTGCATCCCGTGCTCCCGCGATGGCCCTGCGAGACTCTGCCCAAACAAACGGCTGAGACGCGATCGCAGCTTGGCACTCAAACCCCGTACGCACTTCATCCATCATCGCGACATTATGACTCTGCGCCATCTGCGCACCCATAGTATCTACTGGTGTCCATGTCATATCCCGCATACTCCGCCAGCTGTTCGCTTGGTCGGGCATAATAACATTGTGGGGCCTTGTGTCGCAGGCGTCAGCAAGCCGCAGGCTCCGAGGGGGGAGACGGCCTACTGACATGGCGGGGCTCATTCCGCTCCCACGGGAATCGCTCGTACTCGGTCGCGATTGTGGCCGCTGCTGCATGGCGGCATTCGCGAGCAGCTGGTTCCGGGGGGACGCCCTGGCCGTCTGCATAGCTTCGACTCCTGTCAGCGAGCAACGCGACCGGAAGTCGTTGTTCCGCCACACCTTCGCCTGCCTCGCCGGGGTACACGTGCACGAGCCGCGATACTGCGATAGTATTCAGATCCCAGCCGACGCATGGAGGGTGTCCAGCCGCACTACCTAAGGAGTCTCGCCGCTGCTCTGCCGCAAGGACCTGCTGGCGCGCCCTCTCCTCCGCATCCAGGCAGGCGGTGTACGTGGCCAAGGCATCTTGCGAGTTCTTTCGCGCGCGCGTGAGGTCGGCTCTTGCATTGGTTAGGATTGTTCCTAGACGGCGCCTTGAGTGGGCGTGGCAGGGAGAAGCAAAAAACCTACGCACGGGCGATGTCGAGGTCATGAATGACGCTTTGAACGTCGTCCGTTGTGCCGGAGCCTGGAGAAGCACCGCCCTCGTCATCATGGTCTTCGGGGCCATGTCATGAAGTGGTTGCAGGACGGCTGGAGAGCATACGTACCGTCGTCGTCGGCTGTCTGCCAGCCAGAGCCGGACGCGAGCGCCGAAGATGTGGCGGGATGTTGCAAGCGCAAGGCCGGCTGTTCCTGCTCCCCCGTGCTCGTGTGCAAGAACGCTCGCCGCAGCCGCGGGTTGTGAGGGATGCCGGCCGCTTGCCGCTCGATGAACTTCCGCAGGAACGTCAGCTCCAGGTGGTCGGGCATGACGTACGGGGGCCCCTGAATCTCGCCTTTCTGCATGAGCAGCTCGAGATGCGACATGACCTTGTCCTTCAATTGCTGCAGCCACTCGTGCAGCTCCATGTGGTCTTGGTCGGCGCGGGCGTCGTAGTCCTGGCGCCGCCTCGCCTTCCGCCAGTACGTCTTCGTCAGCTTGAGCGCACGATTCACCTCACCGTCAAGCGTACGATACCAGTCGCTTGCCTGTCGGTTTAGGCGGACGGCCAGGACGCCGGGCTGCACGCGCAGCTGCAGAACGCAGCGGCCCTCAGCATCGGGCGCGCCCAGCACACCTTTCTGGCCTTGATTGCCTCTGGTGGCTCCACGTGAAACATTGCCCAGTTCGGGCCAGGGTAGGTCGTCTGTTAGCATATTGGATGTCATATGTGTGGATGTCAAGATGGATGGGGCCTGAGACGCTTCCGTGAAATGGTGGTACAGCGTGATATTTCAGCTGTCTGGAGCCTCTGACGTCGCGTTATGCCGGGGTCGACCGAAAAGACGGAGGGGCACGTACGTACCTGCGTACCGTACGCCGTGTGTGGGAGGGAAGTTGACTGTCCACGGCTCCTGTAAGTATGATATGACCGCCTTCTCGCCGGCAGCAACAAGCTCTGCACAGCCCGCTCGCTACTCGTCATTCCGCCGTAAAGATGGCGGAGATCATCAAAATGGGCTATGTAGGAATACCAAAGATGTCTTATAAGGGGCACTAAACGGGACGTGCTCTCGCATAACGTACGATGGGAACCTGGGTTACAGCCCGGGTTGTTAACACCCAGCAACATCAGCATCAAAACACTTGCCACTCTCTCACCATCAAACAGTTGCCTTTTCCGGAGCGACGAGCGACAACCGGGCGAAGCGTGAGTACAACAACTGCTCGCCCGTCGTTCTTGTGACTGGGCTTGAATGTATCCACGTTTCACGAATGGTCGCTGTGTTCCAGGTCGGGGAGTCGCAGTGGCCCCTATGTTGTTCAGGTGTAGCAAGGGGGGAAGGGTCCGAGGCCGGTGTAGTCCGTATGGACGACATGGCCGTGACAAGGCAGCGGTCAAACGCACCGACGCGTTGGCTTTTGCCCTACGGGTTTGTGGAGGGCGCGGATTCGCAGAGTCATTCGCCGCCCTTTTTCGGCCGCAGCGGAAAGTCCTCCATCAAGGCACCGCCGTCGGCTGATGCCCTTCTGCAGTAGCTCGGGGTGTGCCGCCGGCATACATATCAGAGTCTCGACAGCCACATCAAGGGCCTTGGAGGCTTCCGACACTAGAGGAAGCCGTCAAACAGGCGCAGGTCGAGTACAGAGGGCACCAGTAAGTAGGCTGCATGATCTACTTTATTGCGACGAAGTCGTTGCGGAAAACACAAGTTTGGTTCATTGCACAGTGGGCCATCTTCTTTGGATCCGTAGCCTCCGAATTGCACTCGCCCTCGGCGCACAGCGCCAAAATTAATGACAGGCGTCAATAGTGACGCATCAAACATTGAAACGACGCCTGTCCGATAACTTAGTCAACTTCTGCGAATTGTCAGTACAACGGTACTCAGAGTTAGCCCGTCCGGGGAATGGATTCGAACGTGGTGAATGGTACGCACTAGGAGGTTTCAGCATTGCGTCGTGGCGTTAGTTGAAGTGGCTTGACACTCATTGCAGGGCATACAATTCACTAAAACAGGTTTCGTGAGGTGACCGGTTACACCGGAGGCTTACCGTAGGCGTGAGGCGCATGGTGTCACGTCGATTGTCACCGAGGCGTAGAGCGGAGTAGCTCGAACAGCTTATTGACCGAGGTCCAATGTCCGTCAAAATGGTCCAGTATCTATCGGGCATCATGGAAGATGTCGCAGTCACGGGGAGTTGACAGTAGCACAGTAAGCATCGACTCACGTTATTTCATTTAGCGTTCCTTGTGATTCGGCTCCATAACAACACTTCGCCGGAAGGGTACTGCCCTTCAGTTGAACGTAGTAGGCAGCAGGTTTAATGACGCCATCGCGGGTAGTGAAGAGGCTTCCGTTGGTGGTGGCACTGTATCAGTCCTTGGAGAAATTGGAGTCAGGAAAAGACGGCTGTTCCAGGGACCTCCGTCAGATGTGCGGTCCGCAGCCTGATTAAACGGCATCTAGCTTTGTGCACCTGATGACATGAAGATAGAGTGCACACCGGTGGAAAGACTCACTTTCACCTCACCAGTCAGACGCATCATTAACGCTGCGTGTTCTCGCTGGATGAGTGGAAGATGGTAATCTCAGCCAACTGAGGCGTGCGCCAGTGGTCTGTAGACCGAGTGACGCATAACTAACCCACGTTTTAGCGGCAAGCATCTCAACATATTCGAGCGGAGATTATATCGAGATACTAATAATCTCACCGAGCGCGTGGCGGGACAGCGGCCAAACTTGGCTAGCCGCTGCGCAGTAAGTACTAGTCAGTTGTTATAGTTCCTCTTAGCGTGCAGCCAGCCTTAGAACGTCTCTCGGCAGTCGCAAGAATCTGTTCACAGTACGCCTCAGTCCAGGATGCATTTCAAAGGCTTAGTATGAGACTCCGATCCAGTCACCGACTTGTCACCGCGGCATCGGGGGAACCGACAGCCACCCAGGGAGTGCATTATCGGACGTCGTGCAATCAATACACAGTCGGAAGGGCGATACGTTGCCTGATTATCATGACAGATAGAACGGAAGGAGGAGCGCTCCTCAGATCTAGATAGACTTATGGGAAGTGTTGGTACCACATGCACTACTAGTACATGACCAACAAATACTTTAAGAAGTAATAGGAACGCACTTGATAGTCCATAAATCAGGGTGATAGATGTGTGTTCTGCGGTGAGCTTGGGCTTCTCCATCGACAAGCGCACCGTCTATACGCAGCATGGACTCCTGGGGTTGCATACGACCCCTTGATGCTGTCCGGGCAGGTGTTTCGGGCATGTCGTCTACATTACCGAAGACTGCCCGTAGACTGCCCGTCGGTTGAAAGCCGGCGACCAGTGAATACGTCAAACGCGCGCTCAGCATGAGATCAGCGTCCCGAGTCCGGCAGAAACAGTGAAGGTCATGCCTCGATTGAATTCAGCCACAGGAAGGCATGCACGTCTTTCCACAGCGCCCTTACGAACCTTGGAACCAAAACAAATAACTCCTGAATAGCAGGCTCGATGCTTATTCGACACTTTCGCCGGCGCGATGCCTGAGGATGCATTGATTGAGCCGACAATATGTCCAAAGATACATCCCTTCGCGTGGCCGTGGCGCCTCTGAACTAATGGAGGAGAGAACACCTAAATAATTCAACCATTCAGTGCTACCTCATCTTCGACGACGTACAAAGGCCCAAATCATGGCGACTGGCGGTGCAAACATTCCGTACGGAACGTATTGTAACCTGGTCCAAGACCTCGTTGAATACGCTATGGCATCAGTATCATTTACGCTTCTTGACAGGCGTGCATGTCATCATTTATATTTACATGTCCGCCCTCAAATTTGATGCCGCGGCAGTGCGTAATATAAACATTTGCGAGGACAGAAAGCGACACGGGAGGATCGAATTCAGTAGAGATCGATTGTGGACCGATAAGTTATGACTGTACGTCACGACGCAGCCGCCTCGATTAAATCGAGGCACCAGTCCATGAGCAGCGGTTACATCTCAGTTCGAGCACGAGATTTGCGTCGAGCCAATAATACAAGAGGCGGCTTACCAACGGAGCCGATGTCCCTTCAAAGAGCCTGCATGTCCCTAGGATGCGTACGACTCTCAGAGGCTATACACCAGCTTCGGCTTCAGCCCGACAACCCCGCCACCCCGCCCATCCCACCCTGGAATAGGCGCGCGACACACAGGACATCTCCTCGCGTCAATAGAAACCACAGCACGATACAATATCCGCATAAAGTTATGGAAGGGCACGCACAGCAAAGCGGGATTGAAGATCAGTAGGAGCATACTAGCCATGAGGTCGGTGGGCTCACCGTGCGATCAATCGTTCACCCACGGGTGCAGTGTATGATACCCGTTGCATCGTAGTCTTGATGGCGGTGAAGAGGCACTCGCCACAGTAAACATGCCCACAAGGGGTCACCGTCGCGCGTATAGGCGGCGAAAAGCAAACAGGACAACTATACGCTGACAGCGGCTCGTCTCCGCGGATCGCGGAGTTATCTTCGGGCTCCCGCGCCGATAGCTGCAGGGACGGAGTAGCATGGGCAGCGGGGCCCGGTTTGCTGCTTGGACCGGGACGCATGGTGGCGGAAGAAGGACCAGCGACGGGGAACTCATCCATGAGCGCGTCCACATCGATGACCACGTTTCGCCGCTGAGCTGTTCTGCTGGATTCGGCCTCCATTGTCTGACCAACTGGGCTGAAGAAGCTGTCGGCGGCAGAAGCGGACCTGGCATTGGTCAGGTCCGGCGTAGTTGCAGCGGGAGTTGTGTCTCGTAGCTTCCGAGAATCATCGGCCTTTGGGAAGCTTGAGTCACCAGCATCGCCATGGTCTCTGTGTTGACCCCCTCTGGCTTCCGGCTCTGATCGAGTGATCATCGAGTCGTCTGTGTCTAGATTCATTGCGGCCGCCTCTCCAGGGCCCTCCAACGTCGGTGATGTTGTTGTTGCCGCCGACCTGTCTGATGATCCGTCCAGTCTGCACCTCTTTCGTGGGCCTTCTGTGGCCGCGTCATCGGCCGGGGTGTCCTCCAGCACAGGTGGCCCAGGCAGCAGGAGAGACACAGATGTACTCTCTGCATGCACCGTGGTACTCTGAGATTCGGCTCGAAGGTCAGCAGCTATTGCATGTTGTGACCGAGCGAGAGAGCTAGCACGAGACTGAGACGCAGAATGTGTAGCCGACCTAGAGCTGGAGCCTGAGCGTGCTGAGCGTCCCTTATTCTGCCGAAGCTGCAGCGATCTACTGGAGACAGTAGTGGGCAGTGGCAGTGGCACTTCGGGCTCAGGGACTGTCAGATCATGCAACAGATCGCTATCCATCGACGTTGACTTTGACGATGTGATGAACACGACTGATCGTCACCAGAAGCATTGGAGCACAGCAAGTTCGCATGACTTACCCGCGAAAAACGTGATATATTCGTTTATTCCGAGATCAAAGACGGCGTCCTGTGCTGCACAACAAGATGCGCAATTGTTTTGGCGGCACTTCGAATAAATTCGGAAGCCAGGCTTTGAGTGGTTTATTGGGATGAGCGCGAGGCGAAAGAGTGCCAGCCACTGGTGGCATGACGAGATCAGCCACGGAATATGATGTCACGTGATTTACATGGACATTGGACACGTCGGCCGTTACGCTGTCGTCACTCGTGCTCACTGCTCCTGTACCGCTGCTCATCGTCCCCTCCGCTGTGCTGGCAGGCTAGCTATCTGCAAAACTTCTCCGCCAGCAGGCCGGCAGCCATGTCCCTCTCAGACCGACCAGGCTCACCCACTCTCCTTGACAAAATTGACGAAATTGTCCCGGCACCTCTTGCGCAATTCGACGCGTTTCCGAAACTCCCGTCTACTTATAAGGCGCGTTCAGAATCCCGCGGCTTCCTCACCATCTTTGTGTCACTCTTGGCCTTCTTGCTTTTGCTCAATGACATCGGCGAATACATATGGGGCTGGCCGGATCACGAGTTCAGTGTGGACAAGGATGCGGGAAATGACATGAACATCAATGTGGATATGGTGGTGAACATGCCTTGTCGCTGTGAGTCTCTTACGTGTTACTGTTTGATTATATCGTCGTTCATGAGCAGCCAGTTCTCAGTGTGGATCTTCGGGATGCTGTCGGTGACCGACTTTACTTGAGCAATCGTTTCCGCCGGGAAGGCACGAAGTTCGACATTGGTCAGGCAACTTCTCTGAAAGAGCACGCTGCAATGCTCTCCGCTCAACAGGCAGTTGCGCAGTCTCGCAAGTCCCGTGGGCTATTCTCGACGCTGTTTGGGAGGGGAAATAACCAGTACCGCCCGACGTACAATTACCAGAAGGATGGCAGTGCATGCAGAATTTATGGGACAATTACTGCCAAGAAAGTTACCGGTAAGCTTCCTAGCCTGTGTCACTCCCTTATGGTCTGTGCCGCTGCGAGTGTCAAGAGTGTCTCAAGCATGTGACGAGCGATAGAGTGGATTGTTACCAGCATTACAGCTATTTCATCTCGTTCACCGCCGTCTCGAAGTTGAGACGGTTGGCTTACGTCTACGTCCTACCTCCGCAATGGAAACTGACCTCTATGACTATGTTGCAGCCAATTTGCATGTCACAACCATCGGACATGGCTACTCAAGCAGGGAGCACGTTGATCACAGTCGTACGTCAGATTCAATGGTCTTCTATAACAGTGCACTGAACTACAGTTAGTCATGAATCTGTCTCACGTCATCACTGAGTTCTCCTTCGGACCGTACTTCCCCGAGATTGTCCAGCCACTCGATAACTCCTTCGAGCTAGCTCAGGACCGTAAGCTGCCAGTGTATTCCTATGTTGTTTAACAGACTGACTGTTGCTTTTGAAGCTTTTATGGCGTATCAGTATTACCTCCATATTGTACCGACGACGTACATCGCCGCGCGATCGACGCCTCTATACACTCACCAGTACAGCGTCACTCATTACACTCGCAAGCTGGATAGTCACCATGGGACTCCAGGCATCTTTTTCAAGTTTGACCTAGAACCCCTCGCTCTACAGATACATCAGCGGACGACCACACTTATTCAGCTGATAATTAGGTTTGCGTCTATACTTAAATTGACAGTATGCAATCTGACAGTCGGAGCAGGTGTGTGGGCGTTATCGGTGGTATCTTTGTTTGCATGGGATATGCAGTGCGCATCACCGATCGCGCAGTCGAAGCTGTCTCCGGTGTGGACAAATCGCAGGGGATCGTCGCGGCAGAGGCAAGTGGGGTGGGTGTCGGCATACGCAAGCGTCTCGGTAGTACCGACCTCCGGCTGCGCGGCAACCGACAAAGCTGGGCCGACGGCGGCAGTGCATACTCAAGTTACGCTGGAACGCCGGTCTCGGGTGCATTCCCGAGTCCGCAACTTGCTGGATATCCATCGTCGCCGTATGCCGGAGGCATCGCTAGCCCACTGCCAACTGCTCCGCCTATTGACCGTCGTTCCTCTTCTGGTCTCGGTTTTGGACTGAAGTCGCCGTCGTTTGGGCCTCCCCCGTCTACTGCACCAATCCAGGGCCGACGCTCCCCCAACCCGTCGTTCCCTACAGCGGCGACCGCTGGGTCACCGTACAGTGGGCAAATTTCAGTGCCGCCCACTCCTGGGACGGCGCAAAGCGGGTTCTACTCACACTTTCCGCCGACACCAAATGCTGCAAGCGCAACTTTCCCCCGCTCGCCTTTACCGGCCGCGAGTACGTTTGCTACACAGCAGACGTTGTCGCCGCCGCCAAGATCTAGTGGATTGCGTCACCAAAGTAGCTCTAGCGACAGCAAGCCGAAGGATGATTGATGGCTGGAGGATGGGCTCAGGGGTTTTGGTGTTTCTGGGAAGAGCATGGATTTGGGACTTTGGTCGCTCGTACTGTGTGCGGGTCTGCTCTATATGCTGTGTGTACGTTATCGCTTCTGGTTTGCTCGCCCATGCATCTGCAAGCGTGTGTAGTATATTGCAGAGCTTGAACTTGCGAGTAGCAGTACCACTGGTAAGTTGCTGAGCAGTGAGAACGCTTGCAGGTTGCCTGCAGGCTGCAGGGTCTAATGTGACGTCTTCACGTGATCGCGTCGGTCACACTTGATGCGCGTTCGCCGTTCTAACTTCTCCCTGAGCAGTACCTTGAGCGTCTGATTTCGACTTCGGCTTCAGGTGCAACCCTCATCAGCAAGGGGGGAAGCTATGCGCTTTCGCGCAAACATCGAACACGTCAACACCTTCTACAGTACGTGATGGCTTGATCCAAACTGCACACATCAGCCATGCTTAACTTGGTTAGAAATTAGCCAGGCTGTGGAAAAGCTGCAGAAGCGCTGCATCATTAAGTTTACCGAGAGCGAGATGCACATCATATGTAACAACGATGCTGGCGAGGGTGGCATACAAGTGTGGTCGTGCGTGCGCCTCAGCTCCGTTCGCTCACATACCGGTGACAGAGCCGGGGCCACAGACAGATCAAAGTGTCGTCCTTGTTCACGGACTACCGCATACAGTCAAACGCGAATAACGAGATCTTTCTGGCGCTCTCGGCGGAAGCTATGACGGCGGCACTCAGGTCAGCAGCGGCCCCCTCGGGTCAGCAGGGGGCCTTCTCAGCAGATGCGGAAGTCGTCGTGAGGTGCGTGCCTTTCGTTGACTGATCTCAGGCCCTGCCTGGCGCGCGTGCGACTGATCCGCCATACTTTGGGTTTGCCCATGCCACCGTACCGAACAGACTTGTCAAGAGGAGTGACGTCGCGACGCTGAGCTTCGAGATCTTGACGACGACGAGGATGGGCCGCGGCGTCCGGATTGCACACGACGTCCGTATCGAGATCCTGAAGCGGGAAGATGTTAGCCGCCTCAAGGAACCAATGTGTCCTGAACCCGAGGTCCGTTTGTCATTCAGCGTCGTCTCTTTGGTGCTGGTCTGATGCTGTATTGTGGCATGCAGGTGCATATCCTCCTCCCACCTCTCGCCAAACTACGTACGGTGGTCGAGCGTATGCGTCCACTCGCGGCGGATGTCATTGGGATCCGCGCCAACCTCTCCGGATGCCTGCAATTGTGCGCTCAGACCGATGCCGCACGCGTGGACGTGTCGTGGAATGGCTTATCGAACCCGACAATGGGTCAGTCCTCATTAGGCCTCAGTGGCTCTTGGGTATGGTACTGACAGTGGACGTCCGGCATTGTTTGTTTCAGCCCAAGATCCGAGCACACAGGACCCGGACAACTCGGAGGCGCGGGACCCTACGACACTTTACGGCGTGCTTGTCTCGCTGAAGAGCCTCCAGAAGTTCCTTAACAGCCACGTTGTGTCGACGACGACCATCGCGTGTGAGTTGTGCTCGGCCGTGCGCTTCGGCGCCTCTACGCTGACTTCCGTGTCTGTTGCCTGTAGGCATTTGTCAGAACCACTGCATTATTATGTACGTCTACATCGGTGAGGTGGCAGAGGCAGGCGGAGTCCTGACGTTCTACGTCCCCGCGATTATCGAATGATACCCCCTCCGAGTCTGTGTTCTCCGCTTTGTTTTGATATCCCCATGTTTGTGTGTGTCTCGCCTGTGCTTTCTCCTCATCATGATATCCGCTTGTATCTGTAGCTTATCCTCCTGCCCCAGCGTGCTTGCCCATTGTACTAGCATCCGCCCTTATCGCATCTCATCGACTACGTAGGGGTGAGCCTGGAAGTCTGGTTCGTGTCTCGGTCTATGTGTAGATGGTGCGGGCGGGAATCATCCCCAAGTCCAAGCCCACGAAGAATGTCTGGTACGCAGTTTCAATGACTTTGAGCTGATCGCGGGTGATTCATGTGCAGTCAGTCCGCCGCTATCGATGGCCGTTCGCGTTTTGTGAATATGTAACTGAGGGTCCGTTCATGAAGTGATAGGACTCAGTACTCGGCAACGGAGCGATGGTAACATCATATCTGTGTGCCCATAATCAGTCACATCGCTTGTGCTCACTGAATCAACTTATGACCAGGTCTTCTTGTGGGTACTTTCCCGCGCGAGAACGACGATAACCATGCGGGAACGGGGAACATGCAGTCGTGCTGAGAAGAGCTGCGTCATCGTCCATACCTCATCCGGACACCCTATCCCCCGCCGTTCATTACCCATCCTCATTCTTTGCGCGGGGAGATTTCTACTCACCCGATTACGGCGATGATCGCTCCTGGAGCTACTGCAAGAGCCGCCGCTAAGTCGGGGGCAATATTGGCCATCGCGACGAGGACCTCAAGCAGGCGACTCTCCATGCGCTTGCTCCCCGCGGTCATCTGCCTGCCCTGTCCCACCGACAGACCGCCAGCTCGATGTCTGCATACGGCCCGCCACCGCCACCCGCTGTGACCGGGCACCGATGCGCCCGCCGTTGATTCACGTGTCAGTCGAGGGGCGCGTCGGCCTGATCGACTCGGTCGGCGGCCACGGTGGAGGCGCGGGGCCCCGAGCCAGTTTCTGATCCGAGTGCCTGATCGGGAACGTGGACGACGCCGGACGCCCTCGATGGCGCGCGCGGGGTGACTTACGATTCCGGTGGCTCAACGTCGACCACCGATGCCCGCCGTCCACTATGCGCCGTCGAGGATGGCCTCAAGTACTCGACTGAGGCACCACTCTGGCGCCCTCGACCTGTGTGCGTGGCCCTTTTCCTCTTGCATTCAAATCCACTCATCACGCTTCCCTCTCGGATCTCACACTCCGTACACACTCAGCACCGTCGACCGAGTACTCGCCACGCATTACTCAGCTGGCGACGCGCGAGGAATTTTATTTCGCACACAGCCCGTACATCTCCGTCGACGTATCTGTCGACAGATCCGGTTTACCGCCCGCCTGTCTCTTGCCATGGCGGCCGCCAACCTTATCCTCCGCACTGCTGTTTGCTGCCACTCTGGACGACGCAAGGGGCAGCCTTTCCTCTGGCTATTGAAAGGACACTAGAGCAGCGAGTTGTTTCCCCCGGGTGATCTCCCTCGAATGCCACGGCAAGTCCTTCTGTCCTCCTAGAAGGCCCCATTCGCCTTGAGTACTCACACCGCTCATCCTCTGCTGCCTCTCGGACCGTAAGATAGACCCCGATAATTATGTTGAGCAGCCAACTCGGACACGACTTCGAGGCCCTCGTCTTCTCCAAATCTATCCCAACCCACTGACCGTGGCTCGCACTCGGATCTTGCGTCCAGCACACACCCTGAAGGTCGACAGACCACTCATTGCGCCGTTCAGGTGACACGCAAGGGCGCTACGACCTTGAGCGTCTTCCTTGCATCCTCCGAGTGGAGCCATCCATGGCCAGGGTCTGCCAGTGCGCCCCACCGACCTTCTCTCCCGGATCCGCAATTCATGTTCATGTTGCTCACGGCTACTCTCGCGACGAAATCAGCGGCGTCTTGCCCCACCTCCCCAAAGTGCGGCAAGCGGTTCGCCTTGTGCGAGCCCCTCGAATGACACTGTGGCCGCACAGCTGCTCGCTGGGCCAGGCAACTGTCACTCGCTCTCGACGTGATGCCAATGGACGGTTTCATCAGGTTATACTGGCGAACATGAGGGTTCCCCCCCCTGAATTCTCTCCGTGTCCATACGCTGACCGAGCCATCCCGTACCACCAGGCCCACTGCGCTTGCCAACCCCGAGCCATCCTGCTCTAGCGCACGAAGAGTCGGCGACCACGACCTGTCTGGAGCCAGCGTCGTAGGCACGGCGCTCCGCTTGCGCTACCGCTCCGTACCGTCGTGCCTGGTTTCTTTCTGGCGTCCCGTAGCGGGCAGCGTCGGCGCGCATGCGACTCGATTCGGACCCGGAGCTGGCAACTCCAAAGTCACCGAATACAGTGCCGGCTCCCGAGCTCTGGACCCGGGTACCTCGACGGCTCAGAACTTCGGCCGTCCAATGTTCGAGGACCCACCCCATTGGCACGCCCGCTCTCGCAAACCGCTACTCAGGAAGGTACCCAGCCGCGCGCTGCCTCTCCCTTGCAGTGCAGAGGGGTCCTCCGTGACGTCCGTCACAGATGCACTCACAGCATTTCGACGACTAGGATAACGCGGAGTTGGCAACCGACAACTTGAAGGCCCTCCTCTCCCTCCGGGAGGAGTCGGGGCCCGAAGTCGCCGAAGATCGCGCTCGCCGTTAAGTATTATGGCAGCGAGCGAGTGGAATTTGTCCGAGCCCGGCACGCTGGCTACTTAAAGTATACACAGCTACTCGGTGGTCCAGTTCAGCGTCGCGCGCGCCCGTCCGTCCAACGTTCAGCCTCTGCAGCACGGTCTCTGGATGATCCAGGGGGGCTGCCCCAGGCGCGCCTGCAGCGAGAGTGTGATGGTACTCCTCCGACGAGAGCAGAGAAGCTTCCCTCGAGGGAAGGAGCCACTTCGCTCCTCGGTGTCTGTCAGCAGAGTCCGCGCATATGTAGGCCGTCTGTCGGTGGCTGGATGTTCCTCCTGCTCCGTGGCCCCACCCATCCCTGCTGCTCCGACGGGGGACATGACCCGCGGGTCCGCCCTGGACGCGCGCACTACCCCTTGGTTTGCTTGCAAGGGAGGGGATCCGATCCTATATTTCACCGGCATCTACCAGAGACCACAACAACAACAGCTTTAAGGGAGAAAGTAAATACGGGAGAGCGCAGGCAGAAGTTTCGGGGAGCAGTCTAAAGATACAGTGCGTATGGTACGAGGTGCGTGCGTGGGGGGTCGTATGGGGTACGTGGAGGTGTGTCGTGGGCGGGGACAAAGGCGGTGGCGTGTCGTGTATCATGCAGAGAGAAAACCCAGATGTTGGCAATCATACGCAGAAAAGGAACCGATAAACCCATTATGATTATAAAAAAACGAAACGCGGGGCAGGAAGGGGCGGCGAAGGGTGTCGGTGCGTGATCTCCAGCCACATCGTGGTGCACATCTACGTGCGCGTCCGTACGTGACTGCATACAATCGAACCAGTCCACCGGGCCCCCGCGACTCCCCCCTGCACAGTGTGCCCCAGAAGCCGCCACGGCGGGGCCTGGATCCGGGCCAAGATCGCGCCGCGGACGGGGGGAGAGAGGGATCACCTGCCGGCGAACAGGCTGGGGAGGTCCGCCATGTCGAGGAGGACGACGCCGGCCTCCTCGAGCTCCTCCTCGATCTCGCGCTCGACCTTGTCGGCAGGGGTGGAGGTGCCGCCGTCCCAGTACTCGACGCGGTCGTAGGTGGCGTGGGCGCCGCGGATGAGGAGGACGTCGTTGCCGCGGGCGAGGGCGGCGGAGCAGGTCGCGCGGACGCAGAAGTCGCTCTCGAGGCCGACGACGATGAGCTCCGCGTCGGGCGGGACGAGCTCGGCGAGGTTCGTGCCGGTGAACGCGTTGTTCTTGCGCTTGTCAACGACGTGCTCGTCGGGCAGCGGCTCGTGCACGAGCGCCCACGTCGCCGTGCGCGGCTCGTCCGGGTCGCCCGGCATGCCGCACTTGCGGACGTGCACGATGCGCGGCCGCGTCGCGGGCGCGCACGCGCGCGCCGCGGTGAGCACCTTGGCGATGTTGGCGCCGACGGCGCGCGCGGAGGGCACGCCGAGCGGCGGGTCGGAGAGGCGGCAGACTTGGGCATCGAGGAGCAGGAGGACGCGTTGCGGCCGCGACGGTGTTTGTGCTTGGCCGTTCGAAGGGTGGACGATTCCGTTCGCGGCGGGGTGGTGCGAGGGGCCGTCCGCATCACGCGGGTTGGCGGCAGCGTTCATGTCGTCGTAGGGGCCGAGGCCGTTGGTTTCGGGATGGTACGAGCGGGCGAGGAGAGAGTGCGGGGGAAAGGTCGTCGGGGGGATTGCGCCGTTTCCAACAGGGAGCGAAGGGCCGTTTGGAGTGGGGGCGAAGACGAAGCCCGCAGGCATTGCAAGGGTGGGCGAGGGGCGGCGGGGGAATGGCCGACGCGCGCAGCCGATGGGGAGGAGGGAGAGGAGGAGGAGGAGGAGGAGGAGGAGGAGGAACCAAGAGGCGATGGACGATGGACGATAGGCTGAGCGTGCAGACAGCGCGCGCCGACTCGTTCTCGTTCTCTCTCTCTCTCTCAGCTGTGCCTCTTTTGCTTTGGCACGTGACGCGTGTCTGGATCGATCGAGGCCCGTGGCTCGCTCCCGCCTGCTGCTGCCTTCCTCGAAGCTCGTCCTGCCTTCCTTGCTGACAAAGATCCTGTATCTCCACCCACGATCGCGCTCGCCTCCGTCGGTCCCGCCAGAGCCTGCGTCGCGGCGTCGTTCCCTTTGTCTGTCACCCCCAGCACGCTGACAGTACTGCTCTTTACATCACGTGCAGCTGATATATTCGACGACGGTTCACACCTAAACTTATGTTACACGAACGACTAGTCACACATTGCACAGCCAGTCTAGATGGCGTCGCCCCCGCCGCAGCCTTGCCGCAACACCGCCGGCTTTATCGGGTGCCACGCACCATAACTCGGTGGCGTGGTGGTGCCCAGACATCTGCTGCAGTGATGATAATCCTCCCAAGCTAAGCCAAGTGCTGCTAGACCATTCCGCTGGATGTCTTGGCCAACATATCCTTCCCGACCGGCGCCCGACATCGATACTGCACGTGCATGTGCGCAGGGACTCCCCAATTTGTACACTGCCCGCAGAGCAAGGGCCGGTGCTCGTAGCGTAAAACGGTGACCATGAGGCACTTGGAACACCGAACCAGGGCATATGCATTATGTGTGTTGGTATCATACGGCGCCCGCTTACGCACACACGTTGACCGTACGGCGACTCGCAGGTATGTACTGGTCGATCTCAAATTCTGCATTTGAAACCTGTCTGCTGCAAGCACTCGCCTGCTACGGACCCGTATACATAGGCATTCGCTTCTCGGAGCACCCTCCCCTGACGCTGGCTCAATACAGATTAGTCGTCATCCTGTGCGTGCGTGTATTGGACTCAACAGACGAGCACCTTCGCCAGTCAGCGCGAGACAGCGCGGGATGTACAGCCTCACATGGCGGCTGATTTTACGCACCTCGACTTCACTCTCCTACCCGTGGACGAGCACATGCTGCAGGAAATCTTGTATAGGAGATAAGTACTTTTCCACAATGTACAAGTCCAAATATCTCTTCGATAACGCCATCACTTGTCAAACAAGGGCCCACCATGCCTCAACGCCAACGCATCAGGCCTCAGGCCTCAGGCCTCAGGAGCCACTCACGTCATTTCCAACATCAGACCACACCGGTAGGTCAGTGTGTCCCCGCTCTCCCTGTGTCAGCACACAGTCAGTCGATAACGCGGAAAGCACCGCGGCGAAGTCCGCCTCTGGATCGTGCACGCGATGCAGCTCAGTGTAGATCACCTGGCGGAGCGAGCGACACGTCTGGAGCACCCCTGTTACCAAGTGCGCCGCCGTCCCGCGCTGCCGTGAGCCACTCTGCACTCCAACAAGAGCATGACCATGATGTTCGGTCCAGCCAAGGGGTGCGCACTCGAGCAAGCGCTGATATCAACAGGGGAAGACCCCCCGTGCGAATTACCCCCTCGGGCGTCACTCGGGCTACCGAATGTGGAAGGGAAACAGCGCTTTCATGCTACGAGACCTGTGATCTATTGCATTCACCACCTGCTGTGTAGTAAAATACAATTCAACTATTCCCAGTAAAATGTAGAGTAGTGAACCATAGTAATAGTCACTTCATTATCACCCTACTATATGTACCACAATGAGGTTTCTTTGAAGAGACTCCCACTGCAACAGTAACACTATTTGCCCTGTCTCTCTTGATTGCAGTTTTCACAGGCTCAATTTTATCACTGCCTGGCAATGCATACTCTTCCCTGAACTCTTCTGTGGTGGCTGACTTTATTCCCACGTGTTCTTCCTCAGCCTGAGAAATAAACATATTGACTGCCATCTGTGCAGGAACTGCCAGTGTTGGTTCATCAGATCCATCATCCACAGATGAATGTTGTGCAATCAAGTGGAGATGAGCTGTGTACTTCCATATTGTCTCTGGCTGCCCATGGGTTGAGGGTGGGCACATAGTACAAAATATTGCTGCACTTTGTTTGGCCAGGATGCATTGAATTCACATAGCGCATGCCTTCATAGTGATATGGGCAATTGGTTGCAATGTATGGCTTGCCATTCTTCTTGGTTAGCAGGTGAGTTGTGCAGGTGTCTTCTCTCCCACAGAAACCACATGGAAACAGCCCAACCTGAACCATAATGAGAAGACTGAGTACTTGCAGCCTGATATAGGAACATACCTCTGATTTCATGTTTTCTTCACTCATATCATGGAGAGCAAATAGAATATGCTGAGAGACATGCTCTCTCATTTTGCTCAAGACAAGGCCACCGCTATCATACCTCTTACACAGGAAGCATTCAACCTTGTCTTTGGATGTTAATTTAGGCTTTGTTACATACACTGCATTTGTTTTCTCTTTATTTTCCCCTCTGCACACTTATGATACCACTCAGGGCTTATCCCCTCGTGACCTTACTGTACCTGTGGCTCAACCCATGGCGCTTCTTCTTTGACTTGACCCTGATCATGTGCTCCTATCCACCCTGACTTATTATGACTCCTACCTGACTCGGACTGACTCATGCTTGAGCACTCTGTCAAGTCATATCCTTTCCCACTTCCAATTGGCTAGATAGATATGACTCACTCTGAATTGACCACAAGTCCTCATGTATATATAGTGCAGGTAGCTGGAAGGTCAAACCTTCAGTTTGACCTAGTTCAATCTACAGTGTTCACCTGCTCTAGCAAGGACTTGTTGACACACTCACTCTTGAGGATGCTTCAGACATGCTTGAAGCCTCTCCTCTCGATGAACTTGACCTTGCCTCAGACGTGCTTGAGGGCAAGCATCTGTGATCATCCTCATACTCTATCCTGTCCCCTTGCCCTATAGCTTATACCCTTGGGTTAGGGTTTGCACTAGCACAGGGTGTTATGCTCCATGTAACAGGCTTCAATTGCAAATGTGCAGGTAAATCAGAGAGTACAAAGTGAGTTTGGCCTGTCATAATTTATTAGTACCATATTAGAACTCAGTTGATACTACTTACCAACATTGTCCTTGTATGGTAATGCTGCAGTAGCAGTCAGCTGAGGCAGCTGGGCAATATTTGCTACAGCACCAGGACTCTCAGGATCAAGTGCTTCATATGCTGATTCAAGAGTCTCCTGAAGTTGCTCTTCATCCAGATTCCATGTAACCCTCAGGGATTTATCAAATCCTTCTCTATGCTGACAAGGAGATATTGACAGA